>JAWQFJ010034894.1:45000-80000 GCA_034096865.1 Theodoxus fluviatilis | reverse complement strand
CCATCCGTCCCTTTGCCAGTTCGACAATCCGTCTACCTGTCTGTATATCTGTCTATCTGTCTGTGTGTCTACCTGTCTGTCTGTGTGTCTACCTGTCTGTCTGTGTTACTTCCTGTCTGTCTGTGTGTCTACCTGTCTGTCTGTGTCTTACCTGTCATTCTGTTTGTCTACCTGTCTGTCTGTGTGTCTACCTGTCTGTCTGTGTGTCTACCTGTCTGTCTGTTTGTCTACCTGTCTGTCTGTCTGTCTGTCTGTCTGTCTGTCTGCCTGCCTGCCTGTCTGCCTGCCTGCCTGTCTGTCTATCTGTCTCTCTCTCTCGCTGAGGGAGTGTGGACGTGTTGCTCCGAGCTCTGAAGTTTTCTACCGTTAGATCCTCTTCAAATGGCCGGAATTTCCCAGATCAGACTCCAAACTTCTCCATAAGTGTGTGCTACATTGCCTTCTTTGCAGTTTGTGAGTAATGACTGTTTCTCATATTTATAATTGGATCCTATACAACTGGCCAACGATTTCGTCGCTCTGCGAGCCATGATGCTTCGTTCAAAATTACCGCGCTGTACAGCTATTTGACTGACTCCGAAAACTCCTTCCAGTCGTCAGTTTACGAGAAATTATGATCTTCTCTTCACAAGTCTGTGTATCCATTAACTCATTTTAACAAAGTTGTTTAAAGATCTCGGTCAGCATTATTGTAGCACCAACATTTGAAATGCCAAAGCGATACTGATAGATGATCCGTCTAACAGATAGGACTCAGCTACTCACTATCTGGTCATTCTTGGCTGCAACCAGATACATGTATGTACTCCCATGAGAATCTCCCTATTGTCTATCACTGTGGTCCACAAGCAGCAAGTGCTAGCAAAGATCCAGGCTGAAAACCCATCATCACTCTCCAGTTCAGTTCAGTTTAGTTCAGTTCAGTCTCTTAACCCTGAGATGGGTTGTTGAGGCACCACTGATGACTTTCGGACAATCTTCCTCCATCGAGCTCTATCCTCTGTGGCTCGCTGTGAGTCAGCAAAGGTCAAGCCTGTCCACTCTTTGATGTTGTCTTCCCACCTCTTTCTCTGCCTGCCTCTCCTTCTCCCACCTGGTACGGTACCTTGCAGGATGGTCTTGGCCAGCCCACTGCCTCTTGACACATGACCGTACCACTTCAGCTTTCTGCTTTTCACGATTGACAGCAGGTCTTCGTACTGTCCAATTGCTCTCCTGATCCTGTTGCTGACTTCCTCATTCGTGATATGGTCTTTATTTGAGATGTTCAGAATGTTGCGGTAGCATCTCATTTCCAGGGCTTGTATCCGTCTCTGTAGTTCAGATGTGAGTCTGATCATCACTCTCCACCGCCGGTTAAAAGCACCATGTTCCTCAATGGCTCAAACAAAACAGAGCCTGAATGAACTCTCCATTCATGATTCAAAGGAGACTACTCTTAATGCCACGAGAGACAACAACCAAAATACCTTTGTTGCCCCTGATATTTCTACACTCCTACGCTGGCGTAACGCTCTTGCAATACGCTATGTTCAGCAGGTCCAACACACTAGGGGGCAATTCCGTTCAACTTGGAAAGATGTAGACAGAGAACATAAAACTTTAGGCCTCCCTCTCTGCACTGAAAGCACCCTACTCACTTCTAATCTAGGGAAGTCATGTGTACAGGTGTTCACAGGCGAGCACAAGTGCATCACCATTACACTGTACTACACAAAACAAACGAGAAACAAGGCAGGCTCGTGTCTCATACAAGGTGTACTGTGTGAAGCTTGGGCAGCCATGGAGTTCCGACTACTCTGTGAAATAGTGAAGGAGCTGAAGGTCTCGAAACTCATTCCTCCAATGATAAAACACATGGGCGAGCTCAGCTGAACAATACGAGCATAAGCCTGCCATTGCTGCTCCTGACCAAACTGAAAATGTATGTGCCACTGAAGAACTGGCCATCACCAACCTGCCTCTCTCAAATCTTCCGGAACGGGCCATCCACCCTGACTCATGCCAGGCCGACAAGGTGGCCGATGGAGACATTCCTCCAAATCAACCATATCAGACAATCCTTTCTGAGCAGAAGATGACCTCATATTCAACCGAGAATAAAACCATGTTTTCCCTCTCAGAGGACAAAACTTATCCAACGCAATGGTAACTTCACCGGCAACACAACAAAATTCACCTCCTGCCTTTTCAGAAGAAAGCAACGACAATACATGCAACAAATGCGCGGAATCAATGAAACAACAGCTGTGCTTTGCATGCATAATAGACATGTTCCAAGATCTGAAAGTCCAGACTGACAACAGAAGCAAAGCTCGCTCCCTGTCAATAGAAGATGATCTCACAACTCTCAGGACTGAAAATGCTGAACTCCGCGGTCTAGTGTCAAACCTGACAGCAAAGCTTGAGACGGTGGACTCAAGACTGAAGGAAATCCTGAATGCGCAAAAGAAGAAGAAAAAAAGAGACATGGGCACTACAACTTCTCCAGACTGCAGCAAAACACGCGCTTCTTCTCCTTCAATAACCACCAGCGTCGAACAGTACCCTTCCGAGCCTCAAATAACAAATCTGCCTCAACGCTCCTCCTGTGCCCAACCCAACAGCCTCAAACGCAACGGTACCAATCAGAGTGGGTCTCAGCAGTCTACACCTTACCATGGCAGAGCAGCTACTTTCCATCCAGTGCAGAACGAGTTCGTGATGTTCCCTAGAACAAAGCCGTCTCAAGAAAACCGGGTTCATTTCCAGCTACTACCATCTGGAAAGATCAGACGACTTCTCGTGGGGAACTTCGATCTCAGACATATCAGTCAGCGATGACTAGATCCAACTGATGCTACTCACATTCGCACCCTCCATGGATCCACAGTCAAAGACTTGATTGGTGCCCTTGGCTTGTGTCACCCTCGAGATGATGTGGCTGGTGTGGTGGTGCACACTGCACCAAGCGAAAGCCCCAGTAACATCGACTCATCCATAAAGGACTATGAGAAGCTAACCTCCCTAATTCGCCAGGTGTTCCCTGAAGCTGCAATAGCATTCACTTCAATGATACCCAGAAGAATGAACGCAGTCCAGATGACCTCCTCTCTGAACAAACACCTCCTAGAGATCTACAAAAAGAAAAATAGAACTCTTTTTCATGAGCTGCGCTTTTGGGCTGCAGATGGAACCATCGACTCTCGTTTGTTTTCAAATGACAGGCACATCAACGAGAGAGAAACTGCAGTCTTACTACGTCAGATCGCAAGGTTTCTAAGACAGGACCCACCTTCCGCAAGATCCATCGCCATTGCTCATGGGACGGAAAAGAAGAGAACAAAACTGGGACACCAGCAAGCAGAAGACAACTACAATACAGAATTTCCTCATTTCCCTCGGAAACGGCAGTTGAACCATTTCAGCCCTGCAACACGGCCAGAGCAAATTCATAGCATTCCAAATAGCAAGGACACTTGGCTGAACAACAAGAATGATAAACTAAATGACATACAGTAGTACAGACAGGTAGAATACAGACAGTCACTGGCCCTAAACTTAACAAGAACGTACTGCCTTCTGTGACGGAGAAGAAACCCCAAAACATCAACACTCAGTGTCCCGGCCAAACACCCCCTAGATGTCAAACAGAAAATGTAGAGGTGCACGCAACTCAACCTTTGGTTCCGGAGTGCAGAATGCTCGCTACTTCCAGGTTGCCCCACCAAACCATCCCTAAAAATCCTTTGATGGCCCCCTACCTACACTTTCATCCTTTTTTCCCATTCTTTCCTCGATACATGCAGTGGCAATATCCTCACCCCTTCAATGGTCTCCGTCCAGAACCAACAGTGTGACTACCAGTTGGCTACAGTATTCTTCGATGGATTTTTGGCGTGAATGACGTATACTTTGCCGACGTGATTTTTTTTCTTTCTCTTCCCATCCAATCCAGTGACAGGTATCAGTATCAACAATCACGGTCCATAAACAAAATTTGCACATAGGACATATAAATGTATATCATTTATACAATAAAGTGACGGACATTGGTGCTCTTATTTAGAAGGAACAGTTAGGAATTCTTGGAATAAGTGAATCTCGCCTTCACAGTGACATCAGTGATGAAGCAATTGGAATATCAGGATTTGACATCGTACGACGCGATCCTGTGCTACCTGGGCACACTGGGTTAGCAATCTACATTAACTATGACTTACGAAACTCTATTTATAGAAGACATGACCTTGAATCTTCAAGTGTTGAGTGTATTTGGTTTGAGCTGAAACAATCTTCAAAGACTTCTCTTCTCCTGGGATTCTTGTACAGAAACCCTGCCTCCACCTTCTGTTGGTATGATGAATTCGTAAGCATGATGGACAAAGTGAGTGCTCTTGGAAAAGATAATTCTTCTTCTTAGTCACTTTAATATAGGCTACCTAAAAATTAACGGTGCATGGAATTCAACTCTCCTGCTCTTTGGACTCAAGCAATTGGTTCATATAGCCACTAGGGTCACTCAGTCAACATCGACTCGTATTGATCACATGTACACCACCAACATCTATCTGGTACAAAGCATTCGGGTGCTAAGAATAGGCATCAGTGATCATTTTTCAAATATCTGCTCCTTGCACGCTAAAATCTCCAAGAGCAAAAACGCGATCATTCAAATCTGACCGATAGATCGTTCAAAAACTTTGATGCCAAAACCTTTTGTTCTGACCTCCAAAAGACACCCTTCCATGAAGTCCAATATCACACCGATCCAAACTGTGCACTTCAGCTTTGGTACAACATATTTCTAGGAGTAATTAACAAACACGTGCCAATCAGACGAAAACGCGTGCGTCATCACACGCTGCCACCATGGTTAACCAAGGAAGTAATGCAAGCAATGTCCCTCAGAGATAAACACAGGAAAAGCAATGATTTCGTTGCATACAAAAAACAAAGAAATGCAGTTAAAAGCTTAGTGAGGAAAGCAAAGAAAGAATATTTTCAGAAACTTATAACTGATAACAAAAACATCACCTCAGTATGGAACGCCATAAATACCTTTACCAAGCGAAACGGAGCTAAAGCTCCCACATCATACCCATCCGATGATGTTAATGACTGCAATAATCACGTCCTCTCTGTGGCTGAAAAGTTTCTCTCTCGCGATAGCAACCAAAATTTCCAATCTGAAACAGCATATCTCCAAGTATTCTGCCAGGAGAGACTATATTGTCTTCATTGGAATTTGAGATTCCTCTTCTTGCTGTTCATGAAGTTGGCAGATTTATTGAAATATTCAACTCTAAAACAACAGGACCTGATGGCATCAATAGCTTCCTTCTCAAACTCTCTCTTCCACATGTAATCGACTCGCTCACATACATATACAATGTGTGCATTATCAAGCAAAACTTCCAAGATGAATGGAAAAAAGCTGAAGTTATCCCTCTACCAAAGTGAAAACTCCCACAAGTCTAGATGACTTCCGACCCATATCAGTTCTATCAATTTTATCAAAACCAAGTGAAAAGCACATTCACAAACATCTGTTGGCATTTCTTGATCGGCACAGTCTTCTTCACCACCTTCAATCGGGCTTCCGACCAAAGCATTCCTGCCATACTGCATTATCCCACCTGATAGACACCTGGCTGCACGCCATGATCACCACAAAAGTGATAGGATCCGTCTTCCTAGATTTCAGAAAAGCCTTTGACATGGTACATCACGGCATACTATTGGATAAACTAGCTCTTTATTTTCATGGTCACACAACTGTGAAGTTTTTTCAGTCATTCCTGGATAATCGACAACAGTGTGTCCAATTCGATTGGCACGTTTCCAAGTATGGTATTCTAAAAGCGGGTGTCCCACAGGGATTTCTACTAGGCCCCCTTTTATTCTGCTTATTCATAAATGACCTACCCTTGTATGTCACAGATAAAAAGGTCTCATGTAACATGTTTGCAGATAATACAACGCTGTCTACCGCGGACAGCTCAACCGAAACTGTGGCAGATAAACTCCAAAAGAGTCTTGATGAAATATGTTGCTGGTGTCTTTCAAATCAAATGGTCCTCAACCCGTCCAAAAACCAAGTATATGGTGATAACCACAAGGCAGAAACATCAATTACGACATTTGTCACTCCCACTCTCACTTGATGCTGGGCCGATAGAAAAGGTGAAAGAACACAAAGTGATTGGGGTGATTATTGACGAACAGTTAGACTGGAACTCACACATAAATCTGATGTGTAAAAAGATTTCAAGCAATCTCTTTCTACTGTCAAAGCTGAGACACTTTGTATACACCGAAACCTGCAAAATCTTTTTCAGTGCTCACATCGTATCACACACCTCAATTACGCATCAACTTTGTGGGATAACTGTAGTGAAGCTAATTTGAAGAGAGTTAATTCTCTATACAGAAGAGCTTCTAAGCTTATGATGCCAAATAAATATCTCAGCACTGAAAAGATAATGGAAATGCTTGACATTTTGCCTCTCCATAAGCATCTGCAGCTCAATAAGTGTGTGCTTGTGAAAAAGGTAAAAGATGGCCGAACACCAGAATATCTAACCAAACTATTTGAGCAGTCATCATTCAGAGGACATGACAAATTTCTCCTGCCTGAGCCTGGCATCGATTTGTTAAAATCGAGCCTATCTTACTCTGGAGCTGCTCTATGGAATACACTGCCTGATGACATAAAATGTATCAAGTCTTTCCCTATGTTCAAAGACAAAATTCGCCCTATTCTCAGGCATCATCCTATGACTTAGTTTTCCACGCTTTCATCCGACGTCTAGACAGTAAAACGGCTAAGTGTGTATCGTATATTGTCCATTTTTCACATATGCTTACTTCAGGCCACCCCCTGACTGAACTATTGGAGGGGTTCTGGCTGGTTGGGGTGGGGGAGTAGGGGAGGGAGTGTACATCAAAAGGATTTGGCCTACATGTATGTTATTTGTTTTTAACATTTTGGATGTTTAGAAAAACAAATTTATGTATATGACACGTCAAGTTCCATATTTGAATTTTGCTTCTCTGGTACACTATCTACCCATTTTAGTAGGCTTAAGAAATTGTACATGTATAATTCGTGCGATAATTAGACTGATTCTCTCTCTCTCTCTCTCTATCTCTCTCTCTCTCTCTCTCTCTCTCTCTCTCTCTCTCTCTCTCTCTCCCTCCCTCCCTCCCTCCCTTCCTCCCTCCCTCCCTCCCTCCCTCCCTCCCTCTTACTCATACACTCTTCCCTCCCCTACCCATCACCAGCCCCCCCCCTCTCTAGCCCCCCCCCTCTCTGTCTCTCTCTCTCTGTCTCTCTCTCTGTCTCTCTCTCTGTCTCTCTCTGTGTCTCTCTCTGTCTCTCTCTCTGTCTCTCTCTGTCTCTCTGTCTCTCTGTCTCTGTCTCTCTCTCTCTCTCTCTCTCTCTCTCTCTCTCTCTCTCTCTCTCTCTCTCTCTCTTACCACACTTGAATATTTTGCCTCAAGGGCTGAATGTAAGAAAGGCACTACTGCCTAATTCACTACCCCTGTAAAATAAAGTTCGTTTGTTCGTTCGTTCTCTCTCTCTCTCTCTCTCTCTCCATTTCTCTCTCCTCCCTCCTTTCATACTGACGTCTTGTCTTCAATACAGACTGGGACGCTGTCCTGGAGGCGAGGCAGACCTGAGCATTTGCCGGACCACAGCCTCGTGCGGGGAGGACCCCTCAGAGCTCTCCCACCCCCCGAACTCCCAATACCCCCAGGGCGACGGCGCCCCCAGCCCCTTGAGTGTGCTAGGCTGCCCCCACTGCGGGCGCCACAGCGGCGGAGGCGGGCGGAGGACGAGGATGCTGCGCTGGGCCGCTCGTTGTGCAGCGCTGGTGGTGCTGGTGGTGTGCGGGGGAGTGCTGGCATCCAGGACTCTCTTCCCCCTACAGCACCAAGGGCCCATCACCGACCACAAGATTGACCAGGAATGGACCGACACCAGTGCCAACACGTTACTCATGGTGAGTGGTGCAAAGAGATTGAGAGAGAGAGAGAGAGAGAGAGAGAGAGAGAGAGAGAGAGAGAGAGAGAGAGAGAGAGAGAGAGACAAACAGACCGACCGACAGACAGACATACAGACAGACAGACAGACAGACAGACAGACAGACAGACAGACAGACAGACAGACAGACAGACAGACAGACAGACAGACAGACAGACAGACAGAGAGAGACAGAGACAGACAGAGACAGAGAGGGAGGAGGGAGAGAGGGAGGGAGACAGACAGACAGACAGACAGACAGACAGACAGACAGACAGACAGACAGACAGACAGACAGACAGACAGACAGACAGACAGACAGACAGACAGACAGACAGACAAACGAACGAACGGAGGATGAAGAGGTTGACTGACAGACATAAACAGTAAGAGATAGACGGACGAACGGACGTCACTTCTTTCCTGTGCATATGACATTATATGTGCGGGAACATTGGCATTCGTGCTACTGCTACGAGTACAGGCTATGTCACATACTCTAGTAATGCATGCGAGGTCATTTCATTAATTAAAAATCATTTTCGTGAGTTTCAGTTTCATTTCACCAACATTCTCATTTAAGACCGTGAGTGTCGGTCACCTATATCCCGCAGGCGCTGGTTTTCTACTCCAGCTTTATTAGCGGAGACAAATGTGCACTTTCTTCTTCAAATGTTGTTGTGGTATGTGGCTCTTCTAGCACCCGTTGTGGGCGAAGAAACTGAATGAACAGAATCGAGTTGTCACGATCATCTATTTATAGCAGTCGGCTTCTGTATTTCCACCGCCATCGCTCTTCATGGGCTTGTGTCTACGTCATGACCCCACCCACTGGCACGGTTCCATTGGTGATGATGAAGAGCGGCGGCAACAGATGATCCGGTGCAAGTCTGGAGGAAAAATGCGAGGCCATTCCACGTTAACGATGTGCTGTCAAATGTGAAGAGAAAACCCTCACAGAGAAAAGAAGTCGAGTGTGTATGTGTGTGTTTGTGTGTGTGTGTGTGTGTGTGTGTGTGTGTGTGTGTGTGTGTGTGTGTGTGTGTGTGTGCATTTGCTTTCAGCTTGCCTGGCCAACTTTTAGAGAGGAAGACGAGACTCTTTAAGAGGTTCTCCTCAACCAGGCGGCTGCCTCCATTAATCTCAATTAACTTGAAAAGGAAAATGCATCGCTTTGCAGAAGCCGCCACCACGAGCCCAACACTCGGTAGATTTCCTGAAGATCTAAGACTGGAATGGCGGGCTCATTAGCAAGGCCCTGGGACCGCTCTAAAGGCCAGTGAGTCTTGAGGTCTAGTTCACACCCAACCATGCTCTTTTCGAAATGAGAGAGAATGCAGTCGTTCAGTCGAGACACTCCTACTTGGATACAGTCATTGGCGCGCAGAAACCCCAGTAATATGCAGTCTTGATATGAGAAGAGGTAACTGATGGCGTCCGCGTGAATTGTCGGTAGACGACCGGATTCAACAATGTGTGTAGATGAAACAACGTAAATAACATAAGATTTCCCTGCATCCTCGAAGTTGAGTCGAAAACAGCACTTTTACATAGAGATGAACACAACAAGACAAGTTTCTCATCGTGTTCTGTGGAACTCACTTTGCAAACAGATGGAGCCTTATTGTAGGCTATATTATTACATTTCTCTCGTCTATCTCTGAACGTCTCGTAGGATCGAGGTAATCGCCTCTGACGACTGAAGTGAACGAGAGATCTCAAATGTCCTCCTAACGTTTTTCCCTTTCTAAAGCCCAGGCAATTGCGGGGGAAGCGCCGCAGCTCCTTGGCTGTCAAAAGCCTGACAGAAGCTGCAGGATGCCAGGCAACCAGCGTAGGCCTGGCCAGACTTGACGTGTATTAGCCTGATAGAACAGGCATCCCCGTGAGAAGAAAATGCATACACCTGATGAAGTCTTTGAGGCTTCATGCCTTGTGACTCATATCTTGGAGAATCTTCTAGAAGCGATGGAGCCAACTTTCCTCAGCGGGAGACCAGCGTATGGCGTGTCCCCCAGATCCATGGCAGGTTGTGAGCCGCCAGAACTGCATTGCCGAAACAACAGGTTTCTCTTGGTAAAGCCTGAAGCGCTTTCACGAGAAATCTGAGGATCGTTATTCTTCCATCAGAACAACTGCAGAGTCCGAAATAATTCGAGAAAAGAAGTTTTATTGATGGCAGAGAGTACGTAAGACAGGAAATAAATCTGGGGACCTCCTGTTTAAACCTCGCGCAGAATGTAGAAAAATACTCAACCTTTCTACACTAAACGGTCAGAGTTCAAGCAAGATGAGTCATCGCAGTTAGAGAGCGTTCAAGCATTGGCACGTTCGGAGCTGTGAGGAATACGGAATTTACGGTGATTTAAGTATATACGCAGAGACAATTTTTAATGGCTGGTGCTATCTTTGGGAATTATGGGGTGTTATTGTTGCCTTTTTTTTTTTTTTTTTTTTTTTTTTTGGGGGGGGGGGGGTAATCACCAGGAGTTCTGAAATTGATTACCAGTCCATTTTGACTGCGTCTGGCATTGCTGCGTGACGGTTTCTTGTGACATGTGAGAATATACTATATAAGCATCGGACACCTTGTATTATCATGTCAGGTAAGACGAAACCGCGAAAGAGCAAATCTGCATATTACGGGTATTTTGACTATAGTGTCAAGATCTCAACTGTATTCATCCCTTACCAGCACGAAAGAAACAATATTATTTTCAAAAGAACTCAGTAAGCAAAGCTTCGAAGGAACGAGAAGAACTTTAGGGTGGGGGTTAAAGTTGACTCATAGTTTTGCTATGCACTGGTTGTGTTTCTGAAAGGGAATGCGGCGTAGTGTGGTGATGAAATATCGCGTACACAATGGACTGCAACTCCAAGCGGGTGCAATGTCGTCACCAACTCTGCATTCACCTAATATGGTAAAGGTCGTCCTGGTGCTTTGTCAAAGGAATTCTTTACATGCTACTTATGAGTCATCCATGTGCGTTCTTAGACGACTGCTTGACGTATACCATTGATAAGCTGAGGCTCTCTCTTGCATAAACGCTAAGCACTGAGCCATTCACTGTACTGAATGCGACAGTCTACGGAAATCTCCCATCATCTAAGGCAGGACAGTTCGCCTCAAACCAACGTGAGCGGACTTTGGGTCGGCATGCTGTCCCTTTGAGTTATTCTGGCCTCTGTAGGTCTTTCGTCACATCTGGCCTGCTTGACTGCTCTGCCCTTCCTTCAGAACGTCTAGTCTCTTGTCATCAAAACTGTCGAGGCGCTTTTGCGATGAGAGTGAGTCATGCCGCTGGGCTGTTGGGACATGACGGCACATGTCTCAGCGCCACTCTTGCATGTCTTGCACCCTTCTCATCGCGTGGCTTTGAAGAGGCTACACATGTATGGGCACCAGGTCGCAAGCAGAGACTTCGTTTTGGCTGCTAACTCTGTTTTTTCTCTTACGAGGTAAAAAAACAAACAATATCGTCTGTTTATGGAAACAAAATTCTCAAAGTTACACTTATTCTGTTTAGTTTTGTCTGTCGGTGTTTCCATGTAATGGACTCTATGTTGTTGCCTCCACTATAAGATTCGCTTTTATAATGCTTACCTTAATTTATCATGCCTCCCTCTTCATGGTTGGTATTGTCACTTTTCTTAACCAATCAGTCCGTCCACCTGCCTGCCTTCCTACCTATAAACATTCTCTCTCTCTCTCTCTCTCTCTCTCTCTCTCTCTCTCTCTCTCTCTCTCACACACACACACACACACACACACACACACACACACGCACACACGCACACACAAACACATACACACATCTACACACGCACATACACACAAACGCGCAAACACACACAGAGACACCTACACACACGTACACATACACACACACGTACCCAAACACAGCCACACAAGGGCCTAGACAGGTGCGAGAGAAGGACACGCTGCATGGCTGAAGGTCGTAGCAAGTTGCAATGCGTGTCTAGGGATTGCATCAGATGTGGCGCTTGTGACTACGGTTGGACGACCACACTCTTTCACCTCTAAGTGTACACCTCGCTCACCTTCCCTTCTCTACTCCATAACACCCCCTGCCTACCCTCCCTCCCTCCCTCCCTCCCTCCCTCCCTCCCTCCCTCCTCTCTCTCTCTCTCCTCTCTCTCTCTCTCTCTCTCTCTCTCTCTCTCTCTCTCTCTGACTGTCTCTCTCTGACTGTCTCTCTGTGTCTCTGTCTCGCTGTGTATCCGTGTCTCTCTGTCTCTATGTCTACCTCTTTCCCTCCCTCAGTTATCTGTGTCTCTCTGTCTGTGTCTGTCTGTCTGTCTGTCTGTCTGTCCGTCCGTCCGTCCGTCCGTCTCTCTGTCTGTCTGTCTGTCTGTCTGTCTGTCTGTCTGTCTCTCTCTCTCTCTCTCTCTCTCTCTCTCTCTCTCTCTCTCTCACTCCCTTTCCTTATCCATCGCCACCTCTTCTTTTAATTCCACTACTCCCGACACCCTTCGTCCAGTTCCCCCACCCTTTCCCTCACTTTATCGCTCCTTCTATTTCATCTCTTCATATTCGATGCTATGAACTTCTTCCCCTTCTTCTTATTCCGTCCTCAGCCTCCCTCTCCCCTGATCCACCCACCCAGTGCAGAATACCATTGCTAGCTATTCTTGCACACATTCATGACTTTATTGGCTCAAACTGGCAGGTCTCTGATCCTTCTGTTGGCACGAGTGACGACGTCGATTATGTTCATCGGCACTGCACACGGACGAAGCCAAGAGGACGGCGTGGTGGAAATGTCCAGAGATGGGATTCGGGCTGACAAGGTGGTTCTAGTGTGTGTACGTCTCACGGTCTCAAATGATGCTTTCATGGATAAGTGTGCTGCGATTTCAGCTTGTGTTTATGACTGAAATAGGAAGGAAAAATCGAGACTGTTAAATTCTTCAAAATAATACCATTTTGTCCCCTTCTTATGAGAATTGCACTGTGACGAAAGTAATTGAGGCATATACAGTGGAGAGAATTATGAGTTCAACTGTTTGTTAATGCAGGACAATTGATGGGGAGTCATGGTGTAATTATTAACTGTCATGCGGGACTGTTTATTCATCCTTTGTTCTCAGTCTGTGTGGATTGTAAACGTTCTTGTGTCGTCTTGACTTTGGAAGAAAACTCGTCCATACTTAAACATTTTAATAGATTTTACCTTTCATGAAACAGAGTAAGTTCATTCTAATTATTTTTGCTTTAACATTGTACGGAGTTTTCGACTTTTTCCAACTTTAATTTCTATTCATTGCATGCTTCTAGAAACGTCAATCCAGTACGCTCTGTAACGCTTGAACGCAGACTGGAGAATAGGTCTGGAGTGAGACCAGTAAACTTGGGCCGATATAGGAGGTGGGGGTTGGGGGTGGGGGGTGAGGGTGAGAAAGGAAAGAAACCGAAGAGGAGATGGGGGAGGGAGTAAGTTTGAA
Organism: Theodoxus fluviatilis; assembly: GCA_034096865.1. Classification (NCBI taxonomy): domain Eukaryota; kingdom Metazoa; phylum Mollusca; class Gastropoda; order Cycloneritida; family Neritidae; genus Theodoxus; species Theodoxus fluviatilis. Next base: position 66,526 of record JAWQFJ010034894.1, on the reverse strand, counting down.
TGTGGAACGAGTTCCGAGGACGATCCGTGATACTGGAGGGTATTCCGGGGCCGGAAGCTATGTTTAGAATCCCGGCATGCCAAGTCAATTCCGGGTACTTCGCACAGGCATGCGCAGCCTCCGGTTTGGTTGGAATTCTCTCCGTGCTAACTACCTCTCTCTCTCTCTCTCTCTCTCTGAGTCTCTCTCTCTCTCACTCTCTCTCACTCTCTCTCTCTCTCTCTCTCTCTCTCTCTCTCTCTCTCTCGCTCTCGCTCTCGCTCTCTCGCTCTCGCTCTCGCTCCCCCCCTTCCCCTCCCTCCCTCCCTCACAAGTAACAATTCAAAACTACAGATAGCATATCTGCCAAGGATTATGTGGAAGCTTCGTAGGATGAATATGTATACTTTCGCAAATATGATACACAGGTGTCACCTGCACTACTGTATGCTTTAAAAGTATGGGGCTTGCAAATATTACAGTGTTTCAAAAGCACTCCTTTTTGCATGCAAGATATTCTTGAATCTTGACTGAAGAGTACTCAGCTATGTTGCGTATGGAGAGCTAGGAAGGTTCACATTCTGTTTAGTATTGGTTCAGACTCATCCAATTACCTAGCAGGCATCCAAAGCTGGCTTACCTTATGCTCATAAATATGATGGTGCCCTAAGAACTGAATTGGACAATATTGAAAGACGACTGTGTGAATTAGGTACGGATATGAATGGGTTAGCAAAGATGTCGCAAATCCGCAACAACGTTTTGTGCAGTACCTTAGACAAAAATTACGAGCTTGTTATCGACAGGAATGGCACAGTAAAGTAGAGAATGATAAATTCCGAGTGTTCAAAGATTTGGAACAAGAGTTCGAGCCAGAAAAATATACAAACTTCTTAAACATTGGGAAATGTAGATGCTCTCTTATTCAATGCAAGTATAACACTAACGAGCTTTTTATTATTGTAATAATAGAAGATATGCAATAACGAAAGCAGAGTGAGTGTGCCGTCCATTCCACAAATATGCCTATGAAAGCAAGGAACTTTTCCCACAGTATTTTCATGTATTCCAAGACCTAAAGAAAAAATGTCTGGAAGAATAATTTATGTACCAAAAGCAAACGGAATAGATTACCTTTACCTGATTCATGGCTTGACTATAAAAAAACTCGACAAGTAGCGATGTGTCTCTATGAAGCTTTGCAGAGACAAAGTCAATAATTGTCAACTTCACCAATGGCAATATTTGTTACTTTAAGGATCGAGATAAAAATTCGTTCCAGATTTTGCATGAAGAGAAATCTATTAGTATGGTACTGTATATTGTATATATGATGAATGGCTCCTTGGTACGGGCCGTTGGCCCGAAACAAAAGTCTGAAGTCTGAAGTCTGAATTCTCTCTGTCTTTCTCTCTCTTTATCTCTCTCTCTCTCTCTCTCCCTCTCTCCCTCTGTGTGTTTGTGTGTGTGTGTGTGTGTGTGTGTGTGTGTGTGTGTGTGTGTGTGTGTGTGTGTGTGTGCGAGTGAGTGAGACAGACAGACAGACACACACAGACAGACAGACAGACAGACAGACAGACAGACACACACACACACACAGACACACAGACAGACACACACACACACAGACATATAGACAGACAGACAGACAGACAGACAGACACACAGACAGACACAGACAGACGACAGACACACAGACAGAGAGACACACAGACAAACAGACACACAGACAGACACACAGACCGACCGACAGACAGACAGACAGACACACAGACAGACACACAGACCGACAGACAGACAGACACACAGACAGACACACAGACCGACAGACAGACAGACAGACAGACAGACAGACAGACAGACAGACAGACAGACAGACAGACAGACAGACAGACAGACAGACAGACAGACAGACAGACAGACAGACAGGCAGACAGAGTAGTTAAACACTAGTAAATCGGTGTTGCCGTCTGAGAAATATAATCGTCTGAAATAATTAGCGTCAGTGAGAGACTGACAGTGATTAGAAATAAAGGCATGCATGTGTCCCCCTTACATTAACCACTTCTTCCAGACGACGTGGTGCGTTATCGTCTCTTATGACAATGATAACGAATGCAAGTGCTGCTTGATCAAGGAGAGATGAAGATCTTAGAAAGAGTATACCCCTATTTAATCTTTCCATCTTTCGGGAATATTATGTATTACTCGTTTTTGTCAAAAGCGAGCTCGCTGCTCTCATGGGATTATTAATAACATCCCAAGCCTTTGATAGGACTCGTAACTGAAGATAAAGAGACCTACAATATACAAGATCCTGCTTTGAAAGCGACATTAATCGCAGAACGATGAAGCTTTTTGGCAAGGAAAAGCATCTTCTCGTCTTTAGACGTGCGTCTCGCCGCACAAACCTGCCAAGGTACATCAACTCTATTTACGAGGACGAGGGTTTAATCTCCAGACCAAATCCTTTGGAATGCGCCTGGGCCTCCGTTGCCTTCAAAGAGGACATCATGTGCCTGTGTGTGTTTTCCCTCGTGCTGCTCGGTGCGCGGCTGAGCCGAGGATGAGGTTCTTGACTCAACGGAACAATGGGGACTAATGGCTGTGGGGAGCAGTGCTCACAAAGGAAAGGTTGAGATGGACAAACTCCGCGGCAATGTCAACACTGTGTAGCCCCCGAAGTGCTGAACAGGTTCAAAAGTTCATGACTCTTTCTTCAAGCAGCCTTTTTGTAGGCAACAATGTTCTCACAGTCGATTGACTCAGGTTTGTCTTTATAGCCCCGATTCATGCCTTCTTGAGGCTGCTGTGCGCTGATCGTGTGAGAAACGTCGGAATGTTCTGATTTGGGCACGTAAACGAGTGTAAACTGATCTGTCTGCTTCGTCTACCAGCACCTTTGTTTGGACTCTCTTACTCTAATGCTTCAATATTCTGGAAGACAGCATTGCTGCATCGACACATATCTGGAAACATAAGATTCTCCCCGAAACATACATAAAGTGCTACTGAATTTTGCAACCCTTCGTACTAACCTAAGTTGATTTGACGAGTCGTCTTCACCAGTGGGGGGGAAATACCCAGCTTATCTTCGTTTTCCTTTTTCCACTCCACTTCCGGTGTCTGATAATCATAAACAAACAGCGCATCTAAGGGCCTCGGCATTTTTTCAAGTGGAGTGTTTGCAGCTTTATTGAAACGGCCTCGACAGCCAGTGTGCAGATGTTTATTCCGACTCGTACACGTACGATTATTTCACATTGCAATGACCCTTTTCTATCCCACACTGCTGCACGTGACGCTGAATATATCATATATTTCACCTGTGTCTAATTTGGAGGAGGTAATTCATCTGTCAGTAGTGATAAATACTGGAGTGGAGCGGAGTTGAAGTTGACAGCGATATTTTTTGTTAAATTCTAGCAAGAAATTTCCACCCACCGACGCTTCATCCGTTTATTTACATGCGTGTCACTTACGGAAATTAACGACATAGCCGTGTGCTCGCCCGCTCCCTGGAGTATTCCTCGCCTCGAGAGCAGTGGAATGCCATTCTGATTTACCTTTCTGCCTGCATGGGCCGCCATATCGACTATCTGCTTGTCCGCATGTCGTGCGTATGTGCGTGTGTGTCGAGTGCTGTCACTTGTATATGCATGTGTTTGTGTACGTATGTGTGTGTTTGTGTGTGCACGTGTGTTTTTGTGTGTATACGTGTGTGTATGCGTGTGCGTGTGACCGACTCTCTCTCTCTCTCTCTCTCTCTCTCTCTCTCTCTCTCTCTCTCTCTCTCTCCCTCTCTCTCTCTCTCCCTCCCCCCCCCCCTCTCCCACCCACCCCCTCTCCCTCCCCACTCTCTCTCTCTCCCCACTCTCTCTCTCTCTCCTCTCTCTCTCTCTCTCTCTCTCTCTCTCTCTCTCTCTCTCTCTCCCCCCACATCTCTCTCTCCCCATCTCTCTCTCTCTCTTTCTCTCTCTCTCCCCTCTCCCACCCACCCCCTCTCCCTCCCCCACTCTCTCTCTCTCTCTCTCTCTCTCTTTCTCTCCTCTCTCTCCTCTCTCTCTCTCTCTCTCTCTCTCTCTCTCTCTCTCTCTCTCCCTCTCTCTCTCTCCCTCCCTCCCTCCCTCTCTCTCTCTCCCTCCCTCCCTCCATCCCTCCCCCCCGCTGTATATATGGAGATGGGATAATTTGCTACCTGTGCACTCCCTGATGGCAAAGAAGCAGGTGTTATGCCCCAGTCATTCTTCCCCTTCTTTAGGGCTGACGATGAAGCGCCACACTTCCTTGACTATCCATCACCTTAGAGCAGTTTTGGGCAACCGTTTCTAATTTGAAACAACTCTCCTCTGTCTCACTGACACACAAGACGAGAGGAAGTCGCAAAATATCCTGGGGATGACAAAGTCACTCTTGGTAAAGGTCGTGAAAGATTCTTTGCCTTTCAATGTAAATCAACGCTGCGTTGCGTAAACACGAGGTATTGCGAGGCATAAGACTGAGTCAACACGTGTCAAGATCTTTGCTTTCCTCGTGTCTATGCAACACACACTGTCTTCAAGTTAAGTCTTTTCCTCCCACATGCAGAAGAGGTGAGACAGTTCAGGTCAGAGGCCAGACTGGTACTCAAAAACAAGCAGAGATAATGGTGCAGGAAACTCCTCGTCAGATGCACATACACGTTTTTTATGAACAGGGTAGCAAGTGCGAGCGAGCTAGCGAGCCAGAGAGAGAGAGAGAGAGAGAGAGAGACAGACAGACAGACAGACAGACAGACAGACAGACAGACAGACAGACAGACAGACAGACAGACAGACAGACACACAAACACATACTCACATATTCACACAGAGGCAGACAGACAGAAAGGCAGACAAACAGATAGACAGGTAAACACACACACACGCACACACATACGAACGCACACGCACACACACACAGAGGCAGACCGAGAGGCAGACAGACAAACAGGTAAACGTTCACACACGCACACACACACACGCGCGCGCACAAACACACATACATACATACACGCACGCGCGCACACGCACAGATTGAGGTGGTAGACAAATGCGATTTAGAAGAGGCCACATCGCCTTCAATGGCAGTGGCATGGGCTTAGGGAACTCCCTGACCCTCTAATCGAGTAATGGAATATCACAAGGAGGAGACGACAGGGAACCAACGACATTTCCAGTTCACCTCCCACGGCGACATCCGTCTGGCAAGGTCATTTCCCGCCTCATCACGTTGTTTTTGGGGCATGCTGGAAAGACCCTGAGGCGCCAGCCATATTGCAAAGAACATGTCCACAGCACGCGCAGTTTTACCTCTTACCTTGTACGATGGTTCAGGTCTTCAGTACGCCTACCAATTTCGGGATCTTTGGTTTGGTGGTAGAGTAAATGTATTTAGATAAATATTTTCTGACGTGTAAGAGCAACCTTAAAGAAGCAGTAGAAGTTGTTGAAGAAATGTGTACGACATTTTAACGTGTACACATGCGTGCAGGTGGCTTTTTTCACCTTGAGCTCCTATCGTAGGCAGCAGCCGTGAAACGCTCGTCTTTTTAACGTCGTGTGCCGGCTATATTTGGTTACCCTTTTTTGTTTATGAAGTGATGTTTACAGCCGAGGACGTCGACCTCGATGGATGTACGCAGATGCATGTGTACGTAAATGTGTGTTTGTGCATGACCCTGCAGGCATGCGCGTTTATGTGTTTCTGTATGCGTGTGTATGCCTGTGTGTTTGTGTGTGTGCTTTTTCAGAATGTGTTCTTCCTTTCTATTGTTCGTGCTTTCGCGCAAACGTTCATGTGTGCTTGAATATTAATGTATGTCTTTGTGTGTGTGTGCGTGTGTGTGTGTGTGTATGCGCGCGTGCGCCCGTGCGTGTATCAGAGCGTGCGTGTGTTTGCGCGTGTGTGCATATGTGTGTGTGCAAGCAAGCGCGCGTAAGTGCATGTGTGTGTGTGTGTGTGCCCGCACGCGTGCGTGCGTGTGTGCGTGAGAGCGTTCGTGTGAGTGCGTGCGTGTGTGTGTGTGTGTGTGTGTGTGTGTGTGCGCGCGCGCGTGTGAGCATGAGCTTTACTCAATAGGAAGTTTTTAGCATTGTTCTAAACATATGGATATATTTTAATATCTTTGTGCCAGGAGCGCCTCACAAATCAGGCCACACCCTTGACTGGGTTGCAGATAAGGTCGACAAGAGCATAGTCCGCAAGTGCCACGTGCTTTCTGACCATCACGCGGTTTACTTTGACCTCTCATTGAGCATCAACCGAGAGGAAAAAGCCGTTGTAAGGAGTAGAAACCTGAAAAGAATTGACCTTGTGACTCTAAAAGCCGTCTTTGGCGCACTTGGATTACAGTCTGCGGACCCAGTTGATGTGTCAGCTCATGTTGAACTCTTTGAGTCATCTTTGCGAAACATCCTGGACAAGCACTCCCCCGAGTTGACAAAACGTGTTTCTGTAAGACCGTTGTGCCCATGGTACAACGATGAAGTCTACCCCGCCAAAGTAAACAAAAGAATAGCAGAGCGTCTCTGGCGGAAGTACAATCTAACTGTGCACGAGCAGCTGTATGTAGCAGAGAAAAATGCCAGTTACTTTCATCAGAAAATCCAAGAACGATCCGGGAATCTCAGGGCCATGTCTCACTTGCTGTCAGGTCTTCTAGGAAAGACGAATGACTACTTTGTGCAATCAGGACAGTCACATAATGAAAAGGCAAATAAGTTTGGTCTTTTTTTTTCAAAGAAAACATTGACACAATCAAGAAATCAATCCCAGTGAACTCATCTGGCATTACATCTCAGTCACGTTCACACCATCATTTCTTGACAGCTGAAACTTTTCTCACCAGACGAACTACGAAAAATCTTAGTCAAAATGAAACCAACCACATGCGAACTCGACCCAATTCCCTCAAAATTGCTTCTCACTTGCCTTTATGTTCTTCTACCTGTAATAACAGACATAACCAACCATTCCTTGAAACACGGACAGTTTCCCATGAGCCTCAAAAAGGCATTAGTGAGACCCCTCCTCAAGGAAGCTGGTGCTGGTTCTAGTAACCTCGCCAACTATTGACTTGTTTCCAACCTGAGCTTTCTCTCCAAAGTTATTGAGAAAGCAGTGTCGATTCGCCTCATAGAAATTTTAAGCTCGCACAATCTGCTTCCCGGGTTCAGTCAGCATATAGGACACACCACAGCACTGAAACGGCACTCTTGCGAGTCCTGAATGACTTACTCCATGCAGTCGATCGCGATAAAGCTGTCCTTGTAGTGCCACTCGACATTTCAGCGGCTTTCGACACCATTGACAATAACACACTCATAGCCAGATTGAGGAGCTTTGGCATATCATCCACCGCTCTAAACTGGTTTGCGAGCTACTTGACGGGGAGATCACAAAAGGTGAAGATAGGGGAGTCATCATCAAAAGACCTTTCTCTCACTTGTGGAGTACCCCAGGGATCAATCTTGGGACCTCTCCTGTATTCAATTTATACGCAACCCCTGAGCGAGCGCATCGACCAACACGGCATCCCTCACCATCTATTCGCCGACGACACTATGATCTACATGGCATCCAAACCAGATCATGAAGCCTTTGCTGTGAACAAGTCCACAGTGCAAAACTGCTGTAGTGACATCAAGGAATGGATGTCGGCCAATCACCTCAAACTCAATGAAGACAAAACTGAAGTGATTCTCATTGGTATGGAAAATAGCAGGCAAAAGATCATAGACGCACATTTTAACATAGCGGGGGCAAACATAGCATTTGCCACAAGTGTGAAATATATCGGGGTCATGTTAGATCAAAACTTGTCACCAGACCCCCAAATTCGTAAATTCATCTCCTGAGGCTACATGCACCTACATCGCATTTGGAGTATCAGGGATTGTCTGACTGAAAAGACCGCAGCAGCCCTGGTGGTGACCCTTGTGCTGTCCCATCTTGATTACTGCAACATTCTGCTAACTGCTGCAACCAACGGTCAAATGCAGAGACTTCAGCGTCTTCAGAATTCTGCAGCTAGGGTAGTGAAACGACTGTCGAGGTGGGCTCGCATAACCCCTTTGCTCAGTGACCTTTATTGGCTTCCAGTTCGCCAACGGGTGGAATTTAAGACCCTCTCCATCGTGTTTAAGTGTGAAACTGTTGCAGCCCCAACCTACTTCAGAGAACTTCTTAGACCTCACAACCCCACAAGGAGTCTCCGTTCCTCAAACAAAAGAATCTTGACTGTCCCACAAACAAGGTTACGGAGCTTCGGTGCCGCTCCTTCAGTGTTGTTGGACCGAGACTCTGGAACCAACTTCCTGAGGGTCTGAGGGCTAGTCCATCCTTGACCGCCTTTAAAACTGGCCTCAAAATGTTTTTATTTCGTCTTGTCGCGCCATGAGCATGTTTATCGTGATAATGGCGCGGTAAAAAATGAAAATACATACATACATACATTATCATCGAAGATTTTTCGTATAAATGCGTGTTTGTCTGCTAGTGTTTCATGGTGGATATTTGAATTTTTGCAACATGAAAGTTTTTCTTCCATTTAGCAGTCAGGTCGAAGTGATTAGATATATGCTGTTCTTTCTAATAACGTTCTCATCCGTTTCCCTTGCCTGTATGATGCTGTATGCGCCATTTTAATATGTCGTTGTTTACAGAAATCCTGTCATTGTTTGGGTGACTATACTTTTGTCTTGATATGTTTTCTCGAGCCAAAGAAGCTATAGTTAGGTAAGCAATGAATATGCATATTTAAAAAGTTGTACAGACTTCATTTTCTCTTTTGCAGTGAACTTTTACTCATCGTACGCTATGTATCATTACACACTCTGAACAGTTATTCGTCAGACCGAACTGGGTATTTTACCGCGCGTCAACAGTATAATTTTGTCATTATCGAAACGACGATTTATTTATAACACGTTTCTTTCTTTTTCAGGGTGTGAGGATAAACCCTGTGCCATTACAAGAATTCAAAAGGCATTTACGAACTGCCAGAAATCCATATGATGTGTTCAGAATATTTTTCAACAAAATGGACCTATCGGACGCTATGATAGGGGAGCTTTTGACTGCCCGTTCCATAGACAGATTCTATAACAACAAACAGAAAAAGAGTACGGAAGACGAATACTCAGAGTTGCCCTACTCGGATCATGCAGACTACAACGAAGGTGAGTCCTGAAGCTCTTCTTTGTTCCGTTCAAAACGTTACTTTCTTGGACCGTGACGAAATCTCGTGCTAAGCCGGGCGCTGATTGGTTGTCTAAAATAGCTGCGCGCCACTCAGTTTTATGATACAATAGATGTCTTTGATGATTTATCATAATTATAGCTTAGTCGTGCGTACTTTGTCTTTTCCCGCAATTTTTTGCTGATTGACTGTTGAGAAATTCGGCAGTCGCGGAGATTTTGGACGCAACAGTTCTTCACGCTCACAGTTTGCAAGAGAATCAGATCTTCTGCAGAATATGTCTCACTCTGACAGAAAAATAGATCAGAATCTAAATGCTGTGCGCAAGGATACGGTGGTTTCTATATTTATAGGTAACCAATCAACTGAAAACCACGCGAAATAAGTCATGTCTCGCGACCAATCAGCGACCGGTTTCGCATAGGCTTCAGAGGATGTGCTTTCTTGCAGTTTTCACGCACTGTGCAAAAATATGGTTTTTTATGTGCTCATCACGAAGGCTATCCACTAGTCATATATACCTGACTTTGTAGAAATATTGTATCGTGTGCTATTGTGCGAATTCACGATGTGGGTTTAAATAAGTAGATTATGTTCTCCCCGGTTTCTTCCGACCTAGTATGCAAATGTTATTTTACAATGTGTCCTCGGTATCAATTATCTGGAAAGCACGCGATGAAATAGCAATTGTTATATGATCTTCACAGAAGCCACTGGAAAAGCAATATGGAATGAATATGCATCACGTTGAAAGCAACGACTTCTTTCAATTCTACTTATAATTTCCCACGCTGTTCATCATCCCCTTAACCCATTCACCTTCCGCGTGCAATCATTTGACAGTGTTGCGTTAACCCTTGCAGAGCTGGCGATGGCCTACGGGCACGCGCTGGAGATAGAGGAAAGCCCCCTGAGCGAGTGCAAGAAGCCGAGGCCGGAGATCCTCCACGTGGAAGACGAGCTGCACCCGGAGCGCCGCCTCTTCCCAGAATGCACCATCGTCAACAGGTGCAAGAACGTCTCTGGCTGTTGTGGCTCTCCTGACATGGAGTGCGGGCCCAAGAGGATCCGCAGGTGTATGTGTGTGTGTGTGTGTGTGTGTGTGTGTGTGTGTGTGTGTGTGTGTGTGTGTGTGTGAGAGAGAGAGAGAGAGAGAGAGAGAGAGAGAGAGAGAGAGAGAGATTGGATTGGATTGGATTGATGGAGTTTTACGGCCTATCAGCCTTTGTAGGCTATGTAAGGCCAGTAAGCACGAACATCACTAGAACAGTTTAGAGTAAACGCAAATCAAGTCACGGTGTCCCTAGTTATTCGCCTCTTACGAATCGCGTAGGAAGACGCGGTGGGTCAATTCTTACCCCGAACCCACAGGGGGATTGTGTGTGTGTGTGTGTGTGTGTGTGTGTGTGTGTGTGTGTGTGTGTGTGTGTGTGAGAGAGAGAGAGAGAGAGAGAGAGAGAGAGAGAGAGAGGGGGGGGGGTTAAAAAGAGGATTATGAGAGCCTACAGAACTAAGGAACAAAGTCTGAAAAATGAGGCCCTAAAAACATTCTTGAATCCGAGAAAAAGCATATACAGATCAAGGTCCAAAGCGTGTCAATTAAAAGGAAATACTGTTATTCTGATGGAGTATGAAATCCTTGAACCCATCAGTAGACAATTAATGTTACTACTCATGCTTTTCAGGGGAAATGCGTGTTCTATCGTAATTGTGAAATATTATCTACGAGTAAGCAAAGAAAACTGGCAAAAGAGGGAGTCATCAAAATGAGAAGGCAAAGTGGGCTGTCCAAGCTGGCTTTGCATGGTGGGTAAGAAGATCCTCAATGACCGATGTGAACCTGCATTTCATGCAGAGGTCAGGCTCTCCCCTTGCTTGCGATGGCAAACGTGAAAGTTATTAGCATACATCATCAGATAGTGGGGCGGAAGTTTTACGTGGCGCACAAGATGAATCACTTTGCAATATGCCAGTGCACGGAGTGCTCGCACAAAATTAATATCCCCTGTGTGAGAAAGGAATGTTATGTAAAATTAAATTAGTCCGTGCTTGCAGTTACGTAAAGTACGCAAGAATCTTTCCCATGTTTATATCCATTTAACCCCCCCCCCTTTCTCTCTCTCTCTCTCTCTCTCTCTCTCTCTCTCTCTCTCTCTCTCTCATACTCACAGAGGTGTGTGTGTGTGTGTGTGTGTGTGTGTGTGTGTGTGTGTGTGTGTGTGTGTGTGTGTGAGTGTTTATATGTATTATTGTACAATGCTCCTTTTTCTTTGATAAGTTGTCCGTAAACCAGAGTCATTGAGGCTTGTCCTATCTAATTTGTGCGTTGGCCAACCTTTCTGGTTGATGCTGAGGCATTTGAGTCTGTTAACCCTCTCTGATCCCTAGGTATGAAGGGAAATTATGTATAATAGAACTACCTCTGGAACTTCTACCCTCAAGGCATCGTTGATTCGCTAATGTTCCCTCAATCAGCGGTTGCGCAACGACCTTCATTTTCTGACTTTTCATTTTTGATTCTTCCTTTATCAGTCTTTCGGTTCACTTAATGCCTAAATGTTTGTTCTGACTCACTCTTTTAGCAGTTAGTCTACTACTGAATTGCAAACGTAGTAATGTTCGTGCTTTGACCTTTACCCTGTGGTCAATGTTTTTCTACTACTGCATCACGAACGTTGCCTTGTAACTGTTACTTCTGATTTTTTTTTTCTGTGACCCTTGGCCTTTGACCTTCAGGTGCTGGATGACGTAGGGAGCGAGCAAGTGAAGCCCAATGAAGAGTTGGTGACCCTCTTGCCCATCGTGGACCACGTGGAGTGCGAGTGTCGTCAAATCAAGCGCCTTCCAGAGTGAGTAGAGGCTGGCATCTTCCCCGGAGTCTTTCTCTCGCATGCGCTGCAGTAGTCTGTCATGCCAGTCAAAGGGAGGGAGGGATGGAAGAGGTCTTACAGTATATCAACTTTTGTAGGTTATGTAATGTCCATGATCACGAAATTTACTACAGCTGGTTGGAGTGAGAGCGAAGCAAGTCTCGGAACTTAAGGAGACCCGGGGCGTGTATTCTTACTCCCAACTTAGGCCTACAGGAGGCACAAGAAAAAGGGTTAGAAGGATGTATAAAAGTAGCCTTATGGCCTATCAGCCTCTGTGGGCTGTGTAAGGCCATTTAAGCAAATCATTAATGTTAGTTGGAAAATGAACAAGTCCAGATTCCGTTTCCACAATGCAGTCAGGCTGCATATGAACACACCTCATTTGTCTTACATTGTTACTTTCCACCAAAGCCATCTAAGGATAGCGGTTTCATTCTCTGCCTGCGGAAGGCAATGTGACTTTGGCATCCAGCTGAAGGTTGCGACTTCTGCATCCGAGCATTCTTGCAAGTCGCATTTCATGGGTGTAAGCTACTGTAGTCGTTTTGAACACGCTACCCTGAAAAGCTTAAAAGCTTAGCGCTCTCACTGCATTCCGGCTCTGCATTTTCTCTCACGTGAGCTGATCTGCAGACTGGGCGATGCACATGGGGAAACAATTCGCTTTCGCTCTAAAGGCATTTTCTGCGGCGAAGACAATAGAGTGTGGAAACACACTCTGGCTGGATTTAAGCATGCGAGCGTTTTCCCCTTGGAGAGTGCATGGAGCCTGCGTGTGGGCCCCGCATCTTCAAACGCCCCTCCTCAAACGCTGACTACAGAGGAGCTTGTTAAGGTGATCAGACAGTGTTCATCGTATTGAAACGTTCAGGAGCTATGTACGTGTAAGAGTCTACCCGCATCTTTTCTGCCCAGTCGGCGTGGCTTTGGTCCCTAGGCAAGTAGCTGGGATGTGAATTTAGGGTCCCAGGAGAAATTGCTGTAGTAACCATAGCATCAGCTTTGGAAAACAAAGCACATAATTATAACGTTGCAAAAACAGAGGCAAAACTTCAACGCCAATGAATTGCTACACTAAGTCTGCTACTCTTCTGCTAAGTGATATAGTTTGTGAATTTTCCCCCCCCCCCCCCGCCCCCGCCCCCCCCCCCCCCTATTATGATAAGTTAGGTGGATATGAAGTAGAATGAGAAACTCAAAGCTAGACAACCCCTCTCTTATCTTGCTTCTTCGTGCTTTTTTATACATGAAAAAGGTACTTCCTCTCGGTAGCTAAGTTCGACTGGGACGGATTCTAAGGTTGCATCCATCGGCATGGTGCGTTACTTGCTTTGCTTCTCCTCACCCAGAAGGTCAGTCAGGTGACTGTCATGACAGCAATGTCGCACCGTGCATGCAGCGCGATGAATGAATGAACAAATGAATGAATGAACAAATAATAAAGTTTTACGACCTATCAGTCTTATAGGCAATGTAAGGCCATTGATCACGAAAATCACAAGAGCTGGTCAGAGTTAGAGCAACCAAGTCTTGATTTCCCGAGTTATTCGCCATTTTGGAATCGCGTTGGGGGACGTGGTGGTCTACCCTTGCCCCCAGCCCACAGTGGGATACGTAGCGTGGTCAGCCCGTACGTGGTAATGAATCTTGGCCTTGCAGGAGAGTGTCCCGGGAAGTAGAAATGGTGGTGGCGCCCGTCTGTGTCTACACTCTCCTCGTCAGGTGCCAGCTTACGATTCATCAGGGTTGTCTTGTGATCAAAGGGCTACGAGGGTATGTGTGAAGGAAAGACAAAAGTTCTTCGAAACAAACTCATTTGCCCTTTTCTATTGATCGGTGCAGGTGCAACCAGGACTGCCCCTTCCCCTTCACCAAGATGCGCCCACACGTCCACTGCACGTGCGACTGCCCTGACCGTCCCCACGAGCAGCCCAACCGCTGCCACGACGTCAAGGAGGGACGCGTTCCTCTCGACCACGATGACCTGGCGTAAGCTTTGTCAGGAGACGCAGTCACAGATAGACTTAGACAGACGGACAGGCAGACCGACGGACGGACGGACGGACAGACAGATAGACAGACAGACGAACAGACAGACGAACAGACAGACGAACAGACAGACGGACATACAGACGGACATACAGACGGACAGACAGACGGACAGACAGACGGACGGACAGACAGACGGACAGACAGACGGACAGACAGACGGACAGACAGACGGACAGACAGACGAACAGACAGACGAACAGACAGACAGGCAGAGACGGACGGACGTATGGGTGGACGGATGGACGGACGGACTTACGGACAGACAAACAGATGGACGGGTGGATTCACAGACAGGCAGAAAGGGCAGACGAATAGATGCAATGAAAGGCACACAGACAGACTGATGGACGGGAGGGGGGGGGGGGGGGGGGGACAAACAAACAAGCGACAAACACGCACAAACGCACACATACGTGCACACTCTCTCTCTCTCTCTCTCTCTCTCTCTCTCTCTCTCTCTCTCTCTCTCTCTCTCTCTCTCTCTCTCTCTCTCTCTCTCTCTCTCTCTCTCTCTCTCTCTCTCTCTCACTCTAAAAGCTTAATAAATTCTGCTCATCCTTAATTTGGAGAGAGGCAGCACGATGATTTGCTAGAGGTCATGTTCTTGAAATCTTTGTTCCATCAGGCATCTCATCCTTGCTCGTTTCTTCTTTCTTCAACAGGCGCATCAAGAGTGGACAATACCTGCGCCCGACGTGTCGCATTGGAGTGTTTGACGTCAAAACCGGATACTGCCCCCCTGTACCACGTGACCACGACTTCCTGGAAAGGCCCAAAGGCCGCATGCAGCACGACGAACACAACGCGCTGCAGAAGATGTCCAGACGCCATCGAACCAAGTGACATCATATTTGTATGACTCCATGTTGGACTTGGGACAGTGTTTGCCAACCTCTTGCCATTGTGGAAACTCGTTGGTTGAGTGCATCGTGAGATACAATGATCCCTTCAGTGAGTGGCGAGGTTGCTATGCGCTGACTTGTCGGTGCAGACTGAAAATAATCGGGAGACTGAGAGTGATCTGCTGTAGGCGGAATGCTCGGTGTTTGCAATGCTACCAGCCTCCTTCTTGTGATGGTAAAACTCGCCGTGACGAGTCTCTTAGACAACACAGTCTGAATCCCCCCGTAAGTGCACCTCTGCGATCTGCGATTACCTCCTTGTGAACTCGTTCTTATGAAAACATTCTAAGCCATCCGACTTCTAAGTGCCTTGGATAACGTCGAATGTCTACATCCGGATACACACGCCAGTGCCATGGCTGCATGGTCGAGTGGTTTGCACTATGCAGTGAATGCATCAGACGCTACATTTGGAATACGGTGTAAACGTTGCTGTGGTCGGTTGATGACACACAGAAGTGTTATTGTCGAGAATCTCACTATGAACTTAGACAGCCTCTGGAACTATTAAGGGATTGTGTTGAAGGAGTTTCAGAGTGACCTGGTGTGTTTATCTGTTGAGCAAGAACAAATAACCACTACTCATTCGACAGACTGGAACGTTGGAGTGGTCCTCATTTCATGGGTGCTTATCAAAGCTGCCAGACAGCGCTGTATATAATCTGTTAGACTTAGGATTCGTTGTTGCTATGAACCTGTGCAAATAGTGTTTGGGATCAAAACGAGGAGGACTGAATGGACACCTCTCCAAGAACTTGCAGCAAAAGAAGTAATTCAAGGACGGATCTATCTGCATTTGTTTGTTGTTTTATTAGGACACAACAGGTAACGACGTCTGCTTCCTGGCAGAAAACGGTTTTCTGATAAGTGAAAGGTTTGAATTAGGATGTAGATGTCATTCACGAGAGATCTTTGTCTGTATCTCATAGCAGTCACCCCTCAGTCACAAACCTTCGAGAATTCACACCCTTCTGTCTGTCCTACCTCACTTACATGGGGACATGGAATTGCACCATCGCACACACAGAGGGGCATAGGAGATGGTGCGAAATGAGGGATTTAATGTTCTTGAAGCGTTGTCTGCAGACAGAATCATCTCGTTATAAACAGCATTTGTCTGCTGTCCATGCAGATTTGGTGTGGCACGCAAATGATAGTCAGGTTAAATGACAGCCTTACCTGCCGTGAGGCAAACTTAGTATTCTGGCGGTGTGCAGCAGGTCCCTTTCCTTCACTAAGCCGCAGCATGGATGACGGGAAAAAGCGCTACCTTAGCATGCAAAGCTCAGCAAGCCTGAGGCGAAGTGCTGTCTGTACAATTTATTTGAAGAGACACCAGGGGAAAAGAGGAGACACCCAACCCCCTCCCCCCTTTTTTCCACCACTTTTTGAGTGAGTTATCCAGCAGCGTTAAAAATCAATTCCTGATAGCTAGTGTTGAAACAAAAGTCTTTAGAGTTTGCAGAGAAATTACAGCCTTTTCCCGCTTACCGTCTCGTCAACCTCTGCAAAGTCATTTGTTGTTGCCCTACTTCTCCGAAACTGGTTGTGGGCGCGGCCAGTTGGCTCTCTCACTTGACCTTGTCTGCACTATCTTCATCAGGCTCTAAGTGATGTGTGTCACAAAGACGTTGCCTGTCGCCGGCTAAAACCACTCAAGCACTGCACTTACTTCGACTATGATCTATGTATCGGCAAATGCGCACTGCATGCGTTCTGAAGTAGAAAGGACTGCCGCTGACACTTGATGGCACCTTCAAGCGTAGGCAAGACCGAAGTTCGTTCAAGGTTATTCCTATGGAGTCTGGAAATTCCTGTTTCTTTTCTTGCACAACTGTAGCTCTTTCTGTGATCGAAGAGAAAGAGAGAGAGTTTATATATGTGGAGTTATGTTGTCCAGTTGCAAGCTTGTTATCAGTCTTATTAAATTGTCTACTTAAATGTCTGGTGAGCATTAGTCAGTCTCAGCATAAGTCGAAACGATATCGTTTAAGATTTCACTGCTTGGAGTTTCAGAGTCTAAACAATATTATTATGTGCCAAATTTGGACAAAAGGAAAAAAAGTAGTAGTAATGTCAGTTTAATGTTTTGGCACACACCTGGATATATTCAAAGTTATCGATAAATCATTGTAGCTCATGCATGAAACCGACGTGTGATACAGACCAGACAAAGTTTTGTCAAAATAGGTTTCACATCTTTTTGTCCTCAAAGTTTTTCTTCACAAATGTCACTGTGAAATCTGTCTCTCATCACGATTTTTCACTCAGTTGTTTCCCCCCATTCCAACGTTCAAATCGCTCTTCACAAAACACCCTTTTCTCTGATCCATCCCAATTACGCTTCATATCTCTCATCTTCCAGGTACACCGTCAGATCGATGCTATCGTCGTATCACACCTCTAATCTTGACAACGGTCTTTGCCTGCCGAGTCGTTGTCGTGCCGATCATTCAGTTGTCTTCGTCGTTTACTCTCTGCGCGCGGGTAAAAACAAGAAGCAGTTTTGTTAAATTAAAGTATACTCAAGTCTCAAACATGTAGGCAATAGTGTAACAAAGCTTGCACCGTGGAAGGCACTAGAAAATCCTGCGTGATTGCACCGCACTCAGCACTCAAGTTGTGGACTAATGACAAATTTAGCATGGATAATCCGGGCTAAAAACCTTTAAGAATCAGGATGAATGCTCCCAACGTTCGAGTTGAGTAGGTTGTGATGGTTCCTGTGTTTAGAGATCTGAGGAGCGACTTTTGTATAAAAACAGTGTCGGTGTATACAGGTCTTTCAGCGGTTAGACAAAACATATAACCCACAACGAAGTGCAGAATGACAGGTTTATAGGATGCTACGTTCGTTATCCATACCTTTGGATTCGTGAGACTCTCGAGTATGGACTGACAGAGCGCAATTATGTCTGACTTTGCTGTGATCTGACAAATACCTCTTTTAATCTAAATTTTGATTGGAAAATGTTTGCAGATCGTTATATGCCAAGGCTATATTCCCACATTTCGTGTGAATAAAAGCTTGCACAGTAACAACAACAACAACACCACCAAAGACTCTTCATGTCTTAATGATTTACTCTGAGATATCTAAAGGCCATAACAATCACGACTTCTATATGAGACGCCATATAGGTCTAATGTATCAATTAATATGTCAAGTGTTCGTTGGATTCATCTGCAAGGTAGACGACAATTGCGCATACTCTTCGACCGTTTTTACTCTTCACTTTCAAGATACCCAAAAGTGACATCTTGCACCATGAAAAATGTATGTAGGTCATTAAACGTTTCTTTGTACTCGGTATTGTCGCAAAATAAGTCAAAAATGAAATTTATGGCGTTTAATTTCCACAGAGTGAGTGAACGCCTCTGGAGGGTGTTTAAACACACAAAAAGTCCTATGATGATACCACATATGAAACGAAAGCAATTTATTCAACGTTATCTTAGTAATCCTTAGTTAAAAATAAGGCTGAACGAGATAGCATGCAAAAGTGCACGTATTAAATCTTATTACTCATTGCATTTATAAATGCAGATATAATGCGGACCTTCTTTAGTCGTCTGGGTCAACATTAGCATTTCAACATTATCCTTTTTCGTTGAAATTTGACACTTTTACAGAGAGTCGTGGTGCGACGCCAGGTGCAAACTGCAGATGACCGTCCTTGGTTGGTCTGGTCTGGGCCGCCTGAGGTGAGCTGAGTCAGAGCACCAGTGTCTCCTGCTGCCTCAGCACCGCGGTGTTGCAGTCACCAGCTTGAGTCATGCCACGATCAGCAGCCTCGTGGCGTTTGCACGTAAGGCGATGTGATCTTTGCCAACCAGAGTCCAAAGCACTCGTTTGTCTCGCTGTCTCTTCCCCTGAGAAGCTCCCGTCAAACACATGATGGATTCAACAACTTCGTCATAGGCGAAATATAGACCTATCAATCTTCCCGTCTCCTCATCTCAATGACAGCCGGTTTTTTCTGCTTGTGTCAAGACTGCTGCCAATCGAGCCACTGCGAGATGTGTCCGCGGTGACTGTTGCAGCTGTCATCTCTCGGAGTACGTTAGGACGCTTACCACACGTTGCTGCTAGAGTACACCACAGAGACACACGCCGCCAATAATAATAATAATTTTAAAAAGCCACCCTGCCCCCGAGACTGCGCTGGTTCTGAGAGAGTAGGTGCTGTAAATACGTTGTCAGATTTACTTGTGTTCCGCCATTTGTCAAACTCCTCATCACATTGATCCATCCCTTTGTACAAATTGCATTGTGTATTTATGTCTGGTGAATAAAGCCAAATATTTTGAAAACTTTTTCGTTGTGTGGTCTTTTGGGTCGTCGTCGTCGTCGAACCACCATTCTAGTCCACTAGAGACTTCGCCTGCCGGCGAAAGTCTCTAGCACAGTGCATATCACGTGATGGAACTAATCCGTCCGGAATATTCATAAGGAGGTCACACGAGAGGCTTGTGGGATAGCACTCTTCTCTATGACATACGCCGTTAAAGTAGTTCTAAGACTTTTTCGCACAAAACTCATAAATTACGCTTGTTGAGGCAATAAACGAGCGTTTATTCGTTAAAACTAAATATTTGTGTTGAAATGGAAACAAGTTTTGACATCTGAATGATTTCTGTAAAAAGTGGGGAAAATGGTATTCAGAACGAGCTATTTTTGGCGCAGTGCTGTAATGCGAAGGGTCAAGTCTATTACGCATTCATTGCGAACTGCGCCAGTCACTACTGACTCGGGTTCACAGAATGGCTAACCACCGCGGCTGCTTATCAA
The DNA here is from genome assembly GCA_034096865.1 of Theodoxus fluviatilis. NCBI lineage: Eukaryota > Metazoa > Mollusca > Gastropoda > Cycloneritida > Neritidae > Theodoxus > Theodoxus fluviatilis. The sequence goes on along the minus strand of JAWQFJ010034894.1, from coordinate 46,708 downwards.
GGTACATACAAACTTTTGCATGTACATACGCTCCACTCACAAAAGCGTGAAAAACATGAAAGGGTTTAGAACTTAAATATATACGTTGGAATAGGATATCCTGGAAAGCAAGGCCAACGTATTATAGAACAGCATGTAGGCTCTCAGTCGCAGGAAAATAAAATTGGGGAATGCTGCGGACTGAAATGAGTGAGCGAACTTGCATGTAAAATTGAAAAATAATTGATGCACGCATGAATGGAAGGACGAATGAAATCGAGTTGATGAGACGATACATTTTGTTAGAAATCACACGAAGTTAAAGGGGGGTGGGGGTGGGGGAACCTTAAGATTATCAGGACACTCTCGTCAGACTATAGTCAAGCAATGATAAGACTTCAATTGTAAAGGCAGCAATCATGCAAGAGCGTGAAGCAAAGTGCTAAAGGAGTCGGTGTTTGCGTGTATACTTGTAAATAGATAAGAAAGCAATGAATGGAAGGTCTATCTTTTATCTCTTGACAGATTACGGCTTTACATTTGATACAGCTGTTGGGAACTGTTTGCTTGCAAGACAGTGTAATAAAAGATTAGAGCTAAACTATGAAGGATGCAATGAATATTTTCATCCAGCCTATCGCTCTTCATCGGGCACAGAGACGAAGGCGCGGCACTGCAACTCGCACGTGATACACTTCAGATTGCAGAGTGCCGCGCGATTTCTATTCCCACGACAGGAACGGTACCACTTGTATCTAGAGCACAGAGCCACTCAAAGAAAGTTCGGTGGTTCCTGGACTCCCGGGTTATGATTAGCTCTTGTTTGGCGGAGCGACGCGACGATCAACGTCACGACACGACGACGGGCAGACGTGATGACGCCGTCTCCAAGGTAACTAGCCCAAACGTAAACAGTAGCAGGAAGTGCTCCCGCTCACGTGACACTCGCCCCCCATACAAAGACCCCTAGCGTTTGTCTGCACACGTCAGTGCACTGCTGGAATGGAGCGAGTGATTTGCGATTATACAGAGTGATTACCTTCCCCGAGCAATTTCCGGAGCAGGTCGAATGACGGAAAATAGATTAGTTAGCCTACTTTGCATGCAGGAAGTTGACATGCCCCATGCCGATAACTCCGATCGCGCACTTCATGATACATTCATACATTTCAACACAACACAATACAACACAATACAATGCAATACAACACTACACAATACAATACAATAATACTTCATTCATCAGTCATGAGATATGTACATGCTCACCATGAAAAGATAAGAAAGCGACACGGCATATAGAAAACAAGCAAACAAAAACAAACAAAAACAAAACAAATGAAAAAGACATGCTTATACTCACAATGCAAAGACTACACATTGGGCAGGTGCTGACTACATGCAGATATGACAGGCAGCGACATACTGCAAGCCTGAAAACAGTCCAGGACAGATCTTCCTCCATTGCTTCCTCCAAGGCTAGCATTGGCACTGACCCAGCAGTAAACGCTTTAAATTCAGACTCAGTCATATCTGTCATTTCTAATTCCCCGATGAAGAGTCTGTATACAACGCACGATGACTCAATACAAGAGACTGCCACCCAGCAGTTGTCTACCTTCCGCCGACTTACTGACGCAGCAGGGGTAGGAAATGGGGCTTTAGCGGTGGTGGGAGGGGACTTAGGGGATCGAGTGGGTGAGTGGGTGATTTGGAGGGAATGGTTGAT
>JAWQFJ010034894.1:12500-30000 GCA_034096865.1 Theodoxus fluviatilis | reverse complement strand
ACATTGTGTGAAATTTATTGTAGAAAACAGTAGAAATTGTTTGATTTATCTTTGTATTGTGCTAGATACTTTAAAAAAATTAATTGGTGTTGTCATTCACGAGTGATGACTTATGTTGATTTGGAATAATTGTTTATGCTTTGAATCAAAAGACTTGTAAAGAACATTTGGAAAGTTACCACACTGAATATCAGTTTGGATAAATACTTATAATGTGTGAGTGTGCTGAAATAGTTCAAGCTTGCATGTTGATAGATACTGTTTCCATATGAGCTTTGATAAGGTATCCCCCAGAGGCCAGAAGTTCTGGTTAAGGTAACTTGACCAAAATCAAATAACATTGCTTGGCAAGCCACCACACATACATGTACGTGTATGTGTTTGTGTTTAAGAAATGTATACAGTAGATTTATCAGAACATAAATCCACATTTTTCTCTCAGTGAACATGCATTTTTACTTAAGTATTGCTAATAGAAAAAATGGGACAGCACACAATTTATTGTTTATGTTCATTTATTATCTTCTTTTTTTATTTTTTTTGGGGGGGATGGGGGGGGGGGAGGGGGAGGGGGGTAGTTCTATGAATGCTGATACAAGCTTTGATTCTAGATTGCTGTGCTGTGTGACAGGGCTGGAAACTGGGGAAGCTCAACCACGTAGCAGTGGCGTGTGGTGATATTGACAAAGCCACCGCTCTCTTTCGGGATGTGCTGGGAGCCAAAGTCAGCGAGAAACATGTAAGGCTCACTCCCATTTCTACATTCCTTTGACACATGCATAACATGTGTGGAGTTTGTTGGGGTTTTTCCCCCCATTCAGATTAATGGGTTTAATTGGCATGGAATCACAAAATATCAGCTCTGAGGGCAGAGAAAACAAACCTACACCAAAACATTGCATCAATGTGTGTTGACACTGATAGGCCAGAAATTTGTTATTGGAAGTGTGGCAATTTGCATGCAGTTTTTTTAATTTCAGTAAGATACCACTGTCTATAACTCAAGCACATGTGTGTGTGTGTGTGTGTGTGTGTGTGTGTGTGTGTGTGTGTGTGTGTGTGTGGTGTCTGTGTGTGTGTGTGTGTGCATGTGTGTGTGTGTGTGTGTGTGTGTTTGTGAGTGTGTGTGTGTATTTGTTTATGAATGCATGTCTGAGAACATATGTGTGCATATATGCTTCTGTATGTGTGTGTGTATGTGTGTGTGTGTGTGTATGTGTATATGTGTGTGCTGTGTATGATGTTAGTTTTCAAGAGAGACTTTACATAATCTATGAATCAGACAGCCTTGTATTTGTGAAACCAGTGAGTGGGAGTGTCCTGTGCTGTACTGTGCTGTAAAAGAGTGCTACATTATGATGTATGTATGGTCAAGAGAAATGTATGGTGGGGCTCTGGTAATGGAGAACAGGAAGAGACGGTAATGCAGGTATTGTATTCATGAGCCCTTAGCATACACCTCATAAGAACCTTTAATTTGTATTTCTTCGATAGATTAGAAGATTTAGCTCTGTATGTTAATTTTTGATATAATGAAATTTTAAGAATAATAATTCAATCTAAAATTGGTAGAAAATCTTAAATATTGTGGTTTGTTATAAAGATTTGAATAAAGTTATCAGTAAAGTTGCAAAAGGACAAGGTATGTTCTGTAGAAGACATTCGAATGTTCATGAACCAAAATGCAACATCTTCCGTTTCAGGAACAACGCGAGCATGGAGTCTACACTGTCTTTGTTGAGCTTGGAGACACAAAGATAGAGGTGAAATAGTACTCATTATCTTGAAGATATTTCTGTCATACTTATGTTTGGATCTTCATTTCAATTTAAAAGTGTGAATGAGTTGAAGATTGGTCTTTGTGATGAAAACTGCTTTGCAGGGTGGCTTGAGGTTCATCTCACTTTTCCATAACTATACTGGTCTGTAACTGTTTATTATAGCATTTGTCATGAAGCTGTAAGTGCTATTTCAACAAGTACTCTGTGTATTACTGGTAGGCTATCTTTGTCAAATTCTAAGGATGTCTCTGCCCTAGTGAAGCTGCATTAATTGCCAGTACCTCTGTCTGCCTTCCTTTGGTACTGGTCACCTGAATGAAAGCAATGACTTCCCTGTGTGGCTTGCCTTGCAGCTGCTGTACCCCCTTGGAAACAAGAGTCCAATCCAGAATTTCCTGGACAAGAACAAGAGTGGGGGCATGCACCACATGTGCATTGAGGTGAGGCTGGAGTGGAGGCATGCACCACATGTGCATTGAGGTGAGGCTTGCACCACATGTGCATTGAGGTGAGGCTTGCACCACATGTGCATTGAGGTGAGGCTGGAGTAGGGGCATGCACCACAAGTGCATTGAATTAAGGCTGGAGTGGGGGCATGCAGCGCATGTGCATTGAGGTGAGGCTGGAGTGGAGGCATGCACCACATGTGCATTGAGGTGAGGCTGGAGTGGGGGCATGCACCACATGTGCATCGAAGTAAGGCTGGAGTGGAGGCATGCACCACATGTGCACTGAGGTGAGGCTGGAGTGGGGGCATGCACCACATGTGCATTGAGGTGAGGCTGGAGTGGAGGCATGCACCACATGTGCATTGAGGTGAGGCTGGAGTAGGGGCATGCACCACATGTGCATTGAGGTGAGGCGGGAGTGGAAGCATGCACCACATGTGCATTGAGGTGAGGCTTGCACCACATGTGCATTGAGGTGAGGCTGGAGTGGGGGCTTGCACCACATGTGCATTGAGGTGAGGCTTGCACCACATGTGCATTGAGGTGAGGCTGAAGTAGGGGCATGCACCACATGTGCATTGAGGTGAGGCTTGCACCACATGAGCATTGAGGTGAGGCTGGAGTGGAGGCATGCACCACATGTGCATTGAGGTGAGGCTGGAGTGGGGGCTTGCACCACATGTGCATTGAGGTGAGGCTGGAGTGGGGGCATGCACCACATGTGCATTGAGGTGAGGCTGGAGTAGGGGCATGCATTGCATGTGCATTGAGGTGAGGCTGGAGTGGGGGCATGCACCACATGTGCATTGAGGTGAGGCATGCACCACATGTGCATTGAGGTGAGACTGGAGTGGGGGCTTGCACCACATGTGCATTGAGGTGAGGCTTGCACCACATGTGCATTGAGGTGAGGCTGGAGTGGGGGCATGCACCACATGTGCATTGAGGTGAGGCTTGCACCACATGTGCATTGAGTTGAGGCTGGAGTAGGGGCATGCACCACATGTGCATTGAGGTGAGACTTGCACCACATGAGCATTGAGGTGAGGCTGGAGTGGAGGCATGCACCACATGTGCATTGAGGTGAGGCTTGCACCACATGTGCATTGAGGTGAGGCTGGAGTGGGGGCTTGAACCACATGTGCATTGAGGTGAGGCTGGAGTGGGGGCATGCACCACATGTGCATTGAGGTGAGGCTGGAGTAGGGGCATGCATTGCATGTGCATTGAGGTGAGGCTGGAGTGGGGGCATGCACCACATGTGCATTGAGGTGAGGCATGCACCACATGTGCATTGAGGTGAGGCTGGAGTGGGGGCATGCACCACATGTGCATTGAGGTGAGGCTTGCACCACATGTGCATTGAGGTGAGTCTGGAGTAGGGGCATGCACCACATGTGCATTGAGGTGAGGCTTGCACCACATGAGCATTGAGGTGAGGCTGGAGTGGAGGCATGCACCACATGTGCATTGAGGTGAGGCTGGCACCACATGTGCATTGAGGTGAGGCTGGAGTAGGGGCTTGCACCACATGTGCATTGAGGTGAGGCTGGAGTGGGGGCATGCACCACATGTGCATTGAGGTGAGGCTGGAGTAGGGGCATGCATTGCATGTGCATTGAGGTGAGGCTGGAGTGGGGGCATGCACCACATGTGCATTGAGGTGAGGCTGGAGTGGGGGCATGCGCCACATGTGCATTGAGGTGAGGCTTGCACCACGTGTGCATTGAGGTGAGGCTTGCACCACGTGTGCATTGAGGTGAGGCTTGCACCATGTGTGCATTGAGGTGAGGCTGGAGTGGAGGCATGCACCACATGTGCATTGAGGTGAGGCTTGCACCACATGTGCATTGAGGTGAGACTGGAGTAGGGGCATGCACCACATGTGCATTGAGGTGAGACTGGAGTAGGGGCATGCACCACATGTGCATTGAGGTGAGACTGGAGTAGGGGCATGCACCACATGTGCATTGAGGTGAGGCTGGAGTAGGAGCATGCATCACATGTGCATTGAGGTGAGGCTTGCACCACGTGTGCATTGAGGTGAGGCTGGAGTGGAGGCATGCACCACATGTGCATTGGTGAGACTGGAGTAGGGGGCATGCACCACATGTGCATTGAGGTGAGGCTGGAGTAGGAGCATGCATCACATGTGCATTGAGGTGAGGCTGGAGTAGGGGCATGCACCACATGTGCATTGAGGTGAGGCTTGCACCACATGTGCATTGAGGTGAGGCTGGAGTAGGAGCATGCATCACATGTGCATTGAGGTGAGGCTGGAGTAGGAGCATGCATCACATGTGCATTGAGGTGAGGCTGGAGTAGGGGCATGCACCACAAATGCATTGAGGTGAGGCTGGAGTAGGGGCATGCACCACATGTGCATTGAGGTGAGGCTGGAGTAGGAGCATGCATCACATGTGCATTGAGGTGTGGCTTGCACCACATGTGCATTGAGGTGAGGCTGGAGTGGGGGCATGCACCACATGTGCATTGAGGTGAGGCTGGAGTGGAGGCATGCACCACATGTGCATTGAGGTGAGGCTGGAGTAGGGGCATGCACCACAAATGCATTGAGGTGAGGCTGGAGTAGGGGCATGCACCACATGTGCATTGAGGTGAGGCTTGCACCACATGTGCATTGGTGAGACTGGAGTAGGGGGCATGCACCACATGTGCATTGAGGTGAGGCTGGAGTAGGAGCATGCATCACATGTGCATTGAGGTGAGGCTGGAGTGGAGGCATGCACCACATGTGCATTGAGGTGAGGCTGGAGTGGAGGCATGCACCACATGTGCATTGAGGTGAGGCTGGAGGTGGGGCATGCATCACATGTGCATTGAGGTGAGGCTGGAGTAGGGGCATGCACCACCTGTGCATTGAGGTTATGCTTGCACCACATGTGCATCGAAGTGAGATTTGCACCACAGGTGCATTGAGGTGAGGCATGCACCACATGTGCATCGAAGTGAGGCATGCACCACATGTGCATTGAGGTGAGGCTGGAGTGGGGGCATGCACCACATGTGCATTGAGGTGAGGCTTACACCACATGTGCATTGAGGTGAGGCTGGAGTAGGATCATGCACCACATGTGCATTGAGGTGAGGCTGGAGTGGGGGCATGCACCACATGTGCATTGAGGTGAGGCTTGCACCACATGTGCATTGAGGTGAGGCTGGATTGTGGGCATGCATTGCATGTGCATTGAGGTGAGGCTGGAGTGGGGGCATGCATTGCATGTGCATTGAGGTGAGGCTGGAGTGGGGGCATGCACCACATGTGCATTGAGGTCAGGCTGGATTGTGGGCATGCATTGCATGTGCATTGAGGTGAGGCTTGCACCACAGGTGCATTGAGGTGAGGCTTGCACCACAGTTGCATTGAGGTGAGGCATGCACCGCATGTGCATTGAGGTGAGGCTGGATTGTGGGCATGCATTGCATGTGCATTGAGGTGAGGCTGGAGTGGGGGCATGCATTGCATGTGCATTGAGGTGAGGCTGGAGTGGGGGCATGCACCACATGTGCATTGAGGTCCGGCTGGATTGTGGGCATGCATTGCATGTGCATTGAGGTGAGGCTTGCACCACAGGTGCATTGAGGTGAGGCATGCACCACATGTGCATTGAGGTGAGGCTGGAGTGGGGGCATGCACCACATGTGCATTGAGGTGAGGCTTGCACCACATGTGCATTGAGGTGAGGCTGGATTGTGGGCATGCATTGCGTGTGCATTGAGATGAGGCTGGAGTGGGGGCATGCACCACATGTGCATTGAAGTCAGGCTGGATTGTGGGCATGCATTGCATGTGCATTGAGGTGAGGCTTGCACCACAGGTGCATTGAGGTGAGGCTTGCACCACAGGTGCATTGAGGTGAGGCATGCACCACATGTGCATTGAGGTGCATTGAGGGAGGCTGGAGTAGGGGCATGCACCACATGTGCATTGAGGTGAGACTGGAGTGGAGGCATGCACCACATGTGCATTGAGGTGAGGCTGGAGTGGAGGCATGCACCACATGTGCATTGAGGTGAGTCTGGAGTGGTTGCATGTGCATTGAGGTGAGGCTGGAATAGGGGCATTCATTGCATGTGCATCGAGGTGAGGCTTGCACCACATGTGCATTGAGGTGGGGCACGCACCACATGTGCATTGAGGTGAGACTGGACTCTAGTGCAATGGCTTTGGTTGCTCTCTGTACTTTCACTGTGGTCTCTGTTGCCCTTAGTGTCAGAGATAGTTTTCCATGACCCATTCCACTGAAATTACAATGACAAGCTTTTTCCTTTGTTCTTTTTCCTTTGTTCTTTTTCCTTTATTCTTTTTCCTCATTCTTTTTCCTTTGTTCTTTTTCCTTGATACTTTTTTCTTTATTCTTTTTCCGTTATTCATTTTCCCTTATTATTTCCCTTTATTTAGAGTTGCTTGCTTTAAGTTATTGCAGATTTTAAAATTTGTTTGTAAATTATGCAGTTAGCTAAAAACTGCCCCTAGTTGCCATTGTGCTGATGCAGTGCACAAATGGTGCAAGGGAGGCAACTCCAATTTGGGGGTTGATGTTTTGACACTGCAGCAGTGCATGATGGCTGTGTGTGTGTGTCTGTGTCTGTGTGTGTGCGTGTATCTGTATGTGTGTGTGTGTGTGTGTGCGTGTGTATCTGTGTGTGTGTGTGTGTGTGTGTCTGTGTGCGTGTGCATGTGTATGTGTGTGTGTGTGTGTCTGTGTGTCTGTGTGTGCATGTGTCTGTGTCTGTGTGTGTGTGTGTGTGTGTGTGTGTGTGTGTGTGTGTGTGTGTGTGTGTGTGTGTGTGTGTGTGTGTGTGTGTAAATTGGCACAAAGTCAAACTGACAGTGGCTGATGATCATATCAAAACTTTATCTTTTTGCATCTCCCAATCTTAAAACATGCAATCCTGACATTTTCCCAGGTAAACGACATCAAGAAGGCCATGGCAGACCTGAAGGCCAAGGGCATCAGACTGCTGAGTGAGGAGGCCAAGATCGGCGCCCATGGCAAGCCCGTGGTCTTCCTGCACCCCAAGGACTGCCAGGGAGTGCTGGTGGAGCTGGAGCAGGCCTAGGCAGCCCAAGACTCCCCTAGACCTCGCTTTGGACTTAGCCTCACTGCCCAGCCAGAGCCCACAGGACTCAGAGCTTGCAGGGCCCCAATTTGCTCCTGAATGGCCACCCTAGCTGGAGTGACGTGCTTTTCCCGGCTCTCTCTCCTCCAAGTCTTGCTGCTCAGGACTACTCGAACACATAGGATGCTTAGTTTGTTGCATCTTGCTTCTGGAATACATTCTGGCTTTGTAGAGTTTTGAGTGCTTTTGCTGCAATATTCATTATATGGTTGCTTCAAGATTTTTTTTTTGGGGGGGGGGGGGATTTTTTTGTGTGTATTTATTTCAATACAAATAGAGCAGATGACTTTATAAAAAATAAGATTTTTTTCCATTATTCACTCTTTTGCTACACTAATCTGAGTTTAACTTTTAGAAGAACTTTTCATAAGCATGGCATGAAATGCAATATGCACGTGCTCTTGTGAATAAATGCGACTGTGAGAGATGTGGAGAAAAATGTTTTGTGATGGTCAGTGATTTTCCTGTCCTGCAATATAAGATGGGGGCTTTGCATTGGTGACCCCTAAGATTTAAATGTCCTGTCCATGGATTATCTTCCTTGAATCCTGTTCATTCTGGCTGTCCACATGCTCAGTAGGCCAGGCAGAAGATGCTGGACAAAACTTCAAGTTTCTGTCTCACTTCTGTACATTTTCACAATAAGTTGGGATGTAAGAATTGCATGCTGTTTTGTTCTTGTTACCTAAGGAGTGAATGAGAGTTTTGTATGTACTCCAATCTTTTTTGTTTAGGTATTCAAATGCAGTTGTGATAAGAGTGATTATTTCAAAACTGTTTTATATTTTCCTGAGATTACTTTTACTTTTTCTATGTTCCATGTGCCACTTTTTGCCATTACCAGACGTAACTATAAGGAAACAACATGAAATAAAGAGGCAGGAGATGGGGATAGATCAGTGAATCTCATCTTGCATTGGTGTGTGTGTGTGTGTGTGTAACAGTAAATGCTACAGGATTAACACAGGTGTAAAATACCCCTCCTGTAGCCTTGATTTGCTCAAGATTCTGCTTCAGTAACTAGGTGTATCATGAAATTTAGGAGATTATTATCTTTTGTTTAGGTCATCATTATTATGTGATACATATACCAGTAAAATTCATTAAAACTATTAAATGACCAAAATGGTTAGTTGGTGGTATTTTTGATTCACATGCGAAGCAAAAGTGAGTCTATGTACTCACCTGTGTCGTCCGTCCGGGCGTCCTGTCGTCCGTTAAAAACTTTAACGTTGGATTTTTCTCGAAGACTATTAAGTCTATCAACACCCAATTTGGTATGATGGTGTATGGTGACAAGGCGTCAAAAAATATACATAGTGACTTGATCTTGCTTCAAGGTCAAGGTCGCAGGGGCCGTAAATGTCTAAAAACAGCCATTTTTAACATTTTCCCAATTTTCTCTGAAGTTTTTGAGATTGGATACCTGACCTATATATAGTATATAGGGCAAAGTAATCCCTATCTTTTGATACCAGTTTGGTTGACCTTGCTTCAAGGTCAAGGTCACAGGAGCTCTTTAAAGTTGGATTGTATACATATTTTGAAGTGACCTTGACCCTGAACTGTGGAAGATAACTCTTCCAAAGTTCATAACATTGTAGTACACATGTTATACTTTCATACTAGGTCACCCGTGTCGTCCGTCCGGGCGTCCTGTCATCCGTAAAAAACTTTAACGTTGGATTTTTCTCGGAGACTATTAAGTCTATCAACACCCAATTTGGCATGATGGTGTATGATGACAAGGCATCAAAAAACATACATAGTGACTTGACCTTGCTTCAAGGTCAAGGTCACAGGAGCTCTTTAAAGTTGGATTGTATACATATTTTGAAGTGACCTTGACCCTGAACTATGGAAGATAACTCTTCCAAACTTCATAACATTGTATTACACATGTTATTCTTTCATACTAGGTCACTCATGTCGGGCGTCCGGGCATCCTATCGTCCATAAAAACCTTTAACGTTGGATTTTTCTCGGAGACTATTAAGTCTATCAACACCCAATTTGGCATGATGGTGTATGATGACAAGGCGTCAAAAAACATACATAGTGACTTGACCTTGCTTCAAGGTCAAGGTCACAGGGGCCGTAAATATTGTCTAAAAAACAGCCATTTTTCACATCCTCTCAGCATGCGAGTCATGTGGGCTTTGCCCTTCTTGTTGTCTGTCATTTTGTCTGCCTCTGTGTGTGTGTGTGTATGTGTGTGTGTGTGTGTGTGTGTGCCCTATTTCCCTCTGTCTCTTTCTGTGTATCACTGTTTTGTTGTCTTTTGTCTCTCTGTCCCTTTATTTCACTATTTCTTTGCCTCTCTCTCTCTCTCTCTCTCTCTCTCTCTCTCTCTCTGTGTTGGTTTTTGTGTGTTTTTTTAATGAGAATAATGAAATTCAACTTGAGCTGTTTAGCATGCATTTTTCTTTGTGTTTGTGTTGTATTTGATGTAGTCATAATATTCATCATTATCACCACTTAGAAAATGTGCGCATATCCATGCACCTGTATATATGTGCTTATGTGCATGCACGTACTTGTATGTATATGTGTGTGTATATGTGTGCATGTGTGTGTATGCCCACATGAGTGAGCGCCATTGCATTCGTGCATACATGTTTGTGTGTGCACTTGTGCTTGTGTGTGTTTGAACCTGTATTGTGTATTAATACATCACTGAATCTTCATTCAGTAAAAATACATGTATGGTGTTCAGGCTTGTGTTTGGAAAGAATTCAGTGAAAGACTTTTTGAATCTGGGCAGCTTGCACTTGGCAGAAGCACCTGTTCATGGGTTTGTCAAGGTCGCACGCAGATTAAAGGGTTATTTTGATGATCAAATTGAGAAGATTTTACATGCAGATGCCTAGAAATGTTTCTGTCCAAATTCACCGTGAATGTTTGCATTTGTAAGTCTTGCCAAGTTCACATGTCCTTTAAATAGTTATACCACTTATATCAATGAATTCTACTGTAAAGGATAGTGACTAAAAGTGTGTATGATCTTAATTAATTAAGACTTTCAATGTGACAGCATTTATTACTGTATTCAGATGGTGAAGACACAAAAATATACCTGATGAAGCAAACAAATTTGTATGCAGATTACTTCAGAAGGAGGAGTCCCTGACTTGTATTGATCAGAAGAAGAATCTGAAAACAGTTTTTCACAGAAATGCAAGGTAAAGTTTGACGGAATGCCCTATTTCTATTATTGTGGTTCCCTACAGCATTAAAAGGTTTAACATACAAAGAAGCGTTTTGCATGTGACGTACAGAATGTTCTTTACACCTAAACCCTGTACAAATAGAATCAAAAAGAGTTGGACACCGAGATTCTTAGTTTACATGCAGACACATGCACCAAAAGCAACAATTCTTTCAGACTTCCTTGAAGCTTTTTTTTGTATTGTGAAAGAAGAGAATGAGTTCAGAACAGGCATGATCTCCCATCCCCTCTCATTGTAATCAAGTAGGTCACACATGCTTTTTCCCGCTCAGTTATCTGATATACATATATAGTGTAGGTACACTGCACTGCTGCACAGTGAGGACAGACAGCAGACGAACGAACTACTCTTCGCCATGAGGACCTTGATCATCTGCTTTGTCTTGCTTTTGGCGCTGATATACGCCTTGGCAGGTAATTCTCAAAAGTATTCACATTGCTTCGTTTTCTTTTCAGTGTCCTAGGGTTCCCTACGTCTTGTTTGATTGCCGTTCATATAGGCTACATTCGTTGGTAAACACAATCGTGCTGAATCTTCTCATGGCATGCTGGAAATCCTAGTTTCAATGTCTGTCAGAAATGAAATGGTTTCATTCGCGAAGTTACCACAGACCTAAGAGTTATGTAAATGCGCTACATGGCGGCACAAGTAGGTGAAGTCGGGAGTGTGGGGAGATTATTGATTCTGCGTTCAGAGGAAAATGCACTTCGAGCTATGGGTAGCATCCTTTCATACTATCTTTTTCTTCCCTAAAGTCGAAACAAGTTTGCAAGAGGAGTGTCGTATAGAGATACAGTGTGACATGATGCCTGCTTTGTAAACTAAAGACTGATTAAAAGATAAATCACTGCAAGAATGTCAAGCTTATTTGTGTGCATTACTCATGCAGTTCAAGCTTATTTGTGTGCATTACTCATGCAGTTCAAGCTTGTTTGTGTGCATTACTCATGCAGTTCAAGCTTATTTGTGTGCATTACTCATGCAGTTCAAGCTTGTTTGTGTGCATTACTCATGCAGTTCAAGCTTATTTGTGTGCATTACTCATGCAGTTCAAGCTTGTTTGTGTGCATTACTCATGCAGTTCAAGCTTATTTGTGTGCATTACTCATGCAGTTCAAGCTTATTTGTGTGCATTACTCATGCAGTTCAAGCTTATTTGTGTGCATTACTCATGCAGTTCAAGCTTATTTGTGTGCATTACTCATGCAGTTCAAGCTTATTTGTGTGCATTACTCATGCAGTTCAAGCTTATTTGTGTGCATTACTCATGCAGTTCAAGCTTATTTGTGTGCATTACTCATGCAGTTCAAGCTTGTTTGTGTGCATTACTCATGCAGTTCAAGCTTATTTGTGTGCATTACTCATGCAGTTCAAGCTTGTTTGTGTGCATTACTCATGCAGTTCAAGCTTGTTTGTGTGCATTACACATGCAGTTCAAGCTTGTTTGTGTGCATTACACATGCAGCTCTGCCCTAATATCCATAGCATCCACTGTACGCCGCACAGTTCTTTTTCATATGTTGTTTAATTCATTTCAGAATAATATTTCATGACTTGTAAAAATTACGTTTTCCCCCGTATGTTTGGAGTGATGTGAAGTAGTCATTTCACTGCTAGATGATGCTAGCAGCACTGATCACATTAGAAAGAACGACAGTTGTGTTTATTTCACCTTTTCAAATGTATAGAGGTGACCTTCGACGCTTCTAGTAGAAGTAAACATAAATCGGTGTTTGCTAGAAACAAAATGACTGCAACTGTAATCATCATCGGCGGCTCCTTATACCGGAGTGTCCATGGCCTCTGAAAAGAGAGCGACCAAAAACCTGTTTTCAACATCTTTGCCTCCGCTGCATTCTGGTGGCATCCTTCACATTGTACTTGGCGTTTGAGTGAGGCATTGACTGCAGACTTTCAAAAGAGTCAATAAACACCAACGGCCTGGATTGCCCACATTTCCACACCTCTGCATACTCGCTTATCAGTCTGTCTTTCAAGATCGATGTTTTGAAGAGTCCGAGGAACATCGACTTATGACATCTGCAAAGAATAATGAAGGCAAACACAAATAAATTTTATTGTATAGGTAGCCAGGCTCGAATATCTTTGAGATAATTTGAATTGGTTTTGTTTTTTCATTTTAAAAGAACGGCTTTTGAGAACAGCTTCTGGATTTTTGTTGGAGGGTGACAAAAGCCAAGGACGGACAAGAGCAACTGTGAGGCTCTGTAGGAGCTTGAGATCTAGAATCAGGACTACTACACGTGGGCTGCGCTTCACACAATAGATAATAAATCAGTTTCGATTGAGGACAAAAATGTATCTACCATTTCTGATAAAATGTTCGTCTGCCTGTAACAATGAAAAAGTTTACACTTTTCACTCACACACACACACACACACACACACACACACAAACGCACGCACGCACATACAGTCGCACACATACACACACCCACAAACACACACGCACTCACACACACATGCACACACACACACACACGCACACACACGCACTCTCACACACGCACGCGCACGCGCGCGCACGCACTCACACATACATACACGCACACACACACACAGGGCATTCCGGACATCACACACGCTACTGCTTTGTTGTTTCTACCCATTCTACAGCTCCCGCTGCAAACACCTGCAATTACGGCGGACACCTGTACCAAGTTGGGGAGACATTCAAAGACACTGATGGATGCAACAAATGCAGCTGCGGTGGAAATGACCTCGTGCTCTGCACCCTCATGGCCTGTGTTGGGTAGTCACGTGACATTACGTCACCTGCTGGCGTCATCTTAGCCATCGCCTCTGCTGGGGTGCCCAAGCTTCGTGCCCAGTATCGTATCTGCCCTTGCCTGTTCTTTAAAATAGAGTTTGGCTTTGTGTGATTAAAAGTTTTTTGTGAACCCCAACTAGTATTTTTCTTCTTCCATTCATTTCTTTGTCCGATAAATTTTAATCAGCCATAAAAAGCGTTATATTCCTCCCCAGTCTTCTGGAAGTGGAGCTAAAATGACACATACTTTCTGTCTTAATATCTGTGGTAACACCATACTTTTTACAATGCACACATGCACACACGCGTGGGCGCGCGCGGCCACGCACACACACACACGCACACACACACGCACGCACGCACGCACGCACACACACACACACACACTGAATCATTCACTTCTTGTATTATGTCTCTTCTCTTCCTCCTCCTCCTCCTCCTCCTCCTCCTCCTCCTCCTCCTCCTCCTCCTCCACCTCGTCCCTCTCCCCCTCCCCCTCCCCCTCCTCCTCCTCCTCCTCCTCCTCCTCCTCCTCCTCCTCCTATCCCCCCTCCCCCTCCTCCTCCTCCTCCTCCTATTCCCCCTCCACCTCCCCATCCACTACCTCCACCTCCCCCTCCACCAACTCCACCTCCTCCTCCTCCTCCACCACGTCCCCCTCCCCCACCTCCCCCTCCCCACCTCCCCCTCCACCACCTCCCCCTCCCCCACCTCCCCCTCCCCCTCCACCACCTCCCCCTCCCCCTCCACCTCCACCACCTCCCCCTCTCCCTCCCCACCTCCCCCTCCCTCCTCCTCCTCCTCCTCCCCCTCCCCCCTCTCCTCCTCCTCTTCCTCCTCCTCCTCCTCCGTCGCCGTCGTCGTCATCATTATCGACTTCCTCCCCACACACATACTCCCACCCCGCCCGTCCTCCTCCTTCTCCTTCGCCTCCTCCTGAAATTACTGTTTTGTTACTGTTTATCTATATCGCGCGCACATACACACACACACACACACACATATATATATATATATATATATATATATATATATATATATATATATATATATATATATATATATATAACCCAAACGGTTTCTGTCTACCCGGATCTGTCCGTCCGCTCTATGCGTTCGGCCGAACGTGCACGGATCTCCGCGAAATTTGGCATGTCGCTCCCCCATGACTGGATGGGGGTAGTCGTCGCATTTTGGAAGGCGTACCTCTGATCGTTTCAGAGATATTTCATCTGGAACTTTTTGGTCATGGGACTGATGAGGGCAAAGGGAGGCAACTCGGCTCCAACGTGTGCTTCGTGTTGCACGAGGTTTTACGGCTTCGAGCTCAGCTCATCTCATCACGCGTTGATGTTTGGTGAATGTGAGGGGGTGGGAAAGTATGTACGGTACGGCTATATAGGGGGGGGGGGGTGATGCCGGGGGCGCGGTGAGACCGGGGGTGGTGGGGTGAGACCAGGGGGGGGGGCGGGGGGGGGATGTGTGAGGCTGTGGGGTGAGGCCGGGGGGGGGGGGGGGAGGGGGGGAGGCCCGGGGGTGGGTTGGGGGTGGGAAAGTATCTACGGTACGGTTATTTAGGGGGAGAGGGAAATGGAAAAGGTGGAGACGGGAAAAGGTGGAGACGGGAAAGAGTGGAGACGGGAACAGGTGGAGACGGGAACAGGTGGAGACGGGTAAACCAACTAAATTCCAAAGTGATTCAGATGCAGAGCAGCTTAGGCCAGTTAAGTATGAGACATAGGCCGCTTCAAAACCACAAAGAAAACACATGAATACACAAGCACGATCTATCGGTCTTCCTATAAATATGGTACTGGGAACAATGTATACATGTGTGTGATCAAGGAAGAAAACGGGCCTGCTGGTATTTCTGACGTCAGAATGGGTGGCTCAGTGCATATAGGTTCTGACGAAACCCCTTTCAGGTTGACAACGCCACACTCGATGCTCTCGGGAAACTGCAGCCTTGGTGTGAAGTGCGTAAACACCCTGGGATGTCGCGTCCACTGTTTCGCATAAGTGTACGTGCCATTACATCAATAAACCTCCCACTTCGTGGTGAAATTCAACACCTTGTACTAACTGTCAGCGAGAGAGTGAACATGACCAAGCATTTGTGTCCTCAGGTAGCCCTCAGGTAACCCTAACCCTAACCCTAACCCTAACCCTAACCCTAACCTTACTAACCTCACCACTTTGATCAACAGATTTAAGGTGACACATAGACAGGAAAATGCTGTGATGGTGATATATGTGATTACAGTGTTCGTGTAATTTACAGAGAAAAGCAATTCTGCGTGCTTCGTATTTCTTCTAAAACTCGTTTAGTTCACCTGACGATAACCAAAGCTTGCGAAAAAAAACTGTCACTGAGATGCCGAGCCTTCTTGACTTAAAACAGTGCGAATTGACATTCCATCATTTGCGTATTTAGCTTTCAGAGCACATTCCACTCCGCAGAGAGCAAATACTTCCTTTGATTAATACCTGAACGACATATTTAGAAGCAGTTACTCCTTCAAATCGCGAGAATTCAAAACACAACGACATAGATGGAGTATTATTAATAAGCAGAAGAGTGGTTTGTGAAAAAAATGACACGTGGAATGAAGGTAAGGCTGAGGAGGGGAGGGGGGGGGGAGAGAGGGGTGACGGATTTGGGAGGAGAGAGGGACGATAAAGCGAGCATGGAGATGGGGACTGCGGACGGTTGAATATTTTGATCAAAAGCAACATCACACGGAGCAAACATTCAGGATCTCAAATCACTCAGCTTCCCTCGACATTTATCTGTGAAAGTTACCAGAGCTATCTCTGAGCTGGTTGTGTGAAACATCACGGTCGTGCCCAAGAGCAATACTTAAGGAGGCCGTGCTTCCACGACACTGACCCCCGTCGCCCCTTGCTGACTGACCACAGAGACAGTTCTCTAAGGCAACAATAATGGCCACGATGCTTGCCAAAGTCGCTCTCCTGGTTTTCTTCCTGCTGGCAGTCGGCAGCGAAGTCCAAGGTAAGGCGGTCATCTCGTTTTACCCATGTCCTCCCCTTGTGGGTTCGATGACCCACCGCGCTTCCCAGAGTGATTCGTACGTGCGTAAAAGGCGAATGACTTGGGAAATAGTCTGGACTTGCTCTTCCTCCAACCTACTTCAGTGACTATAGGGTGATCAGTGGCCTTATAACGCTTACAAAGTTTGATAGGCTGCAAAGCTTCATCCCTCCCTCCCTTCATCCATCCCTCCGTCCATCCCTCCCTCCATCCACCCACCCATTCATCCATCCATCATCCATCCATCCGACCATCCCTCCCTCCCTCCACCCACCCATTCATCCATCCATCATCCATCCCTCCGTCCCTCCCTCCACCCACCCATTCATCCATCCATCATCCATCCATCCGTCCATCCATCCATCATCCATCCATCCATCCATCCATCCATCCATCCATCCATCCATCCATCCATCCATCCATTCATCCATCCATCCATCCATCCATCCATCCATCCATCATCAAGACTGGGAAGAGGCCAGTGGTAAGGTTCGAGTTGTGGGGGCTCGAGGCTTGATGGTAAAAAGGCGCAGGTGTGAGACAAGTCGTAGCTGCTTTCCACGACTTAATTAATAACCCATGCTTACAGGAGCTCCTGGCTGGTCCGAGGCCGGATGGCAGTGGCCTTGACCAAATCAAGACCGTGGTGGCAGTGGTCTCTCGTCATCTGTGCCGTTCTCCATTAATAAACGGATGCACG
Source organism: Theodoxus fluviatilis (assembly GCA_034096865.1). Classification (NCBI taxonomy): domain Eukaryota; kingdom Metazoa; phylum Mollusca; class Gastropoda; order Cycloneritida; family Neritidae; genus Theodoxus; species Theodoxus fluviatilis. The sequence goes on along the minus strand of JAWQFJ010034894.1, from coordinate 12,852 downwards.
GACCTCACAGGAGCCAGGGTGTGGATAGTTCCCCAAATCCTAACTCTGGGTCCTTTAATTTGACAGAAAAGAGAGATAGCTTTATTTTAACTTACTTTGAAATTACTTCTGATAAATGTTGCCCCAATCAGCATAACAAAGTATATCAAATGAATCCTATGCCGTTGCAAGTAGCTGCCTTACGTGAGGGAAAACATAAGATTTATAGTCAAAATGTTAGAATTCGAATGCCAGAGTGGGGAAACGGTTCACTAGCCATGGGTCACGCCACTCACAGGTGACTGACAGGGGCAGCTGCACCAACTATCAGACCACAGCAGAGGAAGGGTCCCAGAGCGGTCAGCTCGTCAGC
>JAWQFJ010034894.1:0-7500 GCA_034096865.1 Theodoxus fluviatilis | reverse complement strand
ACAAACTCTACAAAGCAGGAGATACATGTACATGAATAATAGACAATCTGTGCGATAAGAGTAATCCGTATGTGCTAGACAAAAGAATAAGAAGGACTATAGGCCTACTTTTTTCAGGAGAGGTATGAGCGATCTTTTAACAAAACCGTACAAGATACTGCCGAGACAGTATATTCACGTGTCCTGCATGCAATGAAGACGAAGAAGACGAAACGGACTTTTTGTCAAATGTCAGGATTTTCAAGGCCGTAGAAGAAAACACACACGAAAGTAGGCCTACGTAAGACCATCACTTGAGGTAAGCTCTGAGTAGTTGATGTCAGTTATCGAAACCTCCATTGCAAGATATCTGAATGCTTATTTATATCATCCATTCTGGTACACCAGAGATCGTTGATGTGTGTCAGAACGAATGGCTGAGTCACTGCATGGCTGCTAGACTGCGTGACAGAATGACTCACTGAAAGAAGGACGAAAGAAAACAGGAAGGAAGGAGAGAGGGGAGGAGGATGGGGCAAAGGGATGAAATTTTGAATGAATAAATGAATGAATGAATACAATACACAAATGAATGAATAAATGAATGAATGAACGAACAAGTGAATTGCATTTCACGAAGATGTAAAAGCAAACATGCATATATTTCAAGCAGTAAAAAAGCAAGAGAGAGGGGAGTGTAACCAAGAGGAAATCCTTCCCTACTGAATTATTTGCGCTCAGTATTATCGACCTCATGCCATGTAACTTGTTCTCTCTCTCTATCTCTCTCTCTCTCTCTCTCTCTCTCTCTCTCTCTCTCTCTCTCTCTCTCTCTCTCTCTCTCTCCCTCTCTCTCTCTCTCTCCCCCTCCTCTCTCTCTCCCTCTCGCCCCCCTCGTCTCCCGCTGTGGCCACTCCTTGCCTCCTCTGTCAGGCGCTGGGCTGGACACTGGCTGACATTATGGTCAGTTTGGAAGCAGCCATAATTCTCAGCCCCTACACCTGTTCCCCACGCCGAGAGGACTTCTGTCCTTTGTGTAAAAGTCCTCTGGAAGTGAACAGTCCCCTTGTCTCCCACTGTTATCTGTTATCGCTGCCACTCCTTCCCTCCTCTGTGGGACGCTGGGCTGGACACTGGCTGACATTGTGGTCAGTTTGGGAGGAGCCAAAATTAGCAGCCACCAATGCCTCTCTACACCTGTTTCCCACACCCAGAGAACTTACGTCCCTTGTCTAAAAGTCCTCCGGAAGTGAACCCTTCCAATTCCCTCTGTGTATCAATTCTTGTGGACCCCAATAAATAGAGGCAGCAGTGCATGCTAAGACAGACCCGCTACCATCTGGGTAGAGAACACAGGCTGAGAATAAAGTGTTGGAAACGCCGAACGTGCTCGCCTTCTTCCTCACAGAGAAGTCTGCCTACCTGCAGCCTTCAGACCACACCATCACAATTGGCGCTTGCGAGCAGGATTACGGCAGTGCAACAGCATGAATGATTCGGCGTTCGGTTTCCCCCCTGTGGACCTCTTTTCAACAACGTCCGCAGGTGTACCCGGAAATCCGTTCATAACAGACACACTGGGAGTGAGCAACGCGCAGCCGACGTCACCATGGGCACCCCTCAGTAGCACCCCGAGACCTGAAGCACCGCGACTGTACTGCATACAGCCGCCCAGGCTGCCGACATTCTCGGGAGAGAGTGGGACAGATGTGGAGTCATTCGCAGAAGAGGCAGAGCGCGTCATTCGCAACTGCTCACTAGAGCAAGGAGCTGCAACAGAATGGCTTATGCAGTCCCTGACTGGCTGTGCCCGCCAGGAAGTCCTCCGAGCTGCCTGCGATTCCCCATCTTCCATCTTGGCGACTCTACAGGCCACCTTTGGAGATCATCGGGGGTCATCAACTCTCGTCGGCGCATTTCACCGACGCCTACAAGGTGAGACGGAGGGCATTCTGGAGTTCGCCCAGCACCTTCAGCTGCTCGCTCAGCGAGCAAACAAAAGGCGCCCATATAGCGTCGATGAGGACACACTCCGCGACCAGTTCATCGCAGGGCTGTATTCCCCTTCACTCCGTCGCGACCTCCGACGTTACGTGCGGGAGCATAGAGGTACTACATTCTTACAAGCCAGAACAGAAGCACAACGCTGGCTTCGAGAAGATGATTTCCACACGGAGGTGGCGGTCCAACAAGTCGTCGCTCCCAGGGATGAGCTGATTCAGGTGAAGGAGCAGCTTGCGCTCCTTACACAACAGCTGCAGTCTCTGCAACACCAGAACTCTCCAGCTGTTTCGTCTACCAGCCACCGCCCTGACGCTAGGAGACCGATGCGCTGCTGGTACTGCGACATGATTGGCCACAGACGGGCGGATTGTCGCAAGCGACAGAGAGACGAGCAACAGCGTCCATCTTTCGACTCACGACCACGACAGCAGCAGGAAAACTAGATGCCCCCGTTGTCAGCAGGCAGACGACGGGGGAACAGAGCTTGAGAGGACTGGTGGGAAAATGTCCCGTTACTACCATCCGTATGAACGGTGTAGAAGTAGAGGCACTGCTGGACACCGGGAGCGAGGTCACGACCGTGACGCACTCCTGGGCAATGAAGCACCTCAGTGATGCGAGACTGCAGTCATCACACCTGAGACTCCGGGCTGCAAACGGTGCTGAAATACCCTACTCCGGCGTCCTGGTCACGGACCTAGAGATCTTTGGCCAAACGCGTCCCAACACACCAGTCCTCGTCGTCCACGACCCTTCAGACCCCAGCATGCAAGAGAGGAAACGACGCCTGCCAGCTCTCGTGGGGATGAATGTCTTGGGCGACTGCATGTCCTCCAATCCCAACTGTCTTCCCCAAAGCCTACAAGCCGCGATCCAGGAGGTTCGTCAGGATGATGGCATCAGGGGCTGCGCCAAGGTAGCCTCTACAACGTTTGTCCCGGCCCGCTCCTTAGTCACCGTGAAGGTTACTTCCACCCAGCTACCATCGGGGCCTCTTTTGGCAACACCTCTGCAACAACCACTACCGGGAAATCTCCTCCTGATACCTACGTTTGTCAGCGCAGAACCAACACAGCGTTTTCTCCGTCTTGTCAACCTCAGTGACAGGAATTTCTCTATACGTAGGAAAACACCTGTGGCCGAGCTTCACGCTGCTGAATATGTGGGACCAGAAGTGACCTTCACAGCCACCATCGATGAAATGGTCATGGAAACATCGACGGAGGGAGCAGTACCTGCAACACCGACCCAGACAAGGACCATCCCCTGTCCGAAATTCGACGGCACGGCACGACAGAGAGAACAATTACACCAGGTCCTCTTGAGAAATGCTGCAGCCTTCGCACAGAGCCCAACAGACCTGGGGTACACCGACAGGGTTATGCACAAACTGAAGACAACTGATGACGCGCCTGTGGCTCAACCCTACAGACGCATCGCACCTTATCTCCTCCAGGATGTTCAGAAGCATCTCAGAGGCCTGTTGGAGCAAGGTGTAATAAAGGAAAGCCATAGCCCCTACGCTGCACCAGTGGTCCTCGTCCGGAAGAAGTCGGGTGACATCCGACTTTGCATTGATTACCGCCGACTCAACGCCAAAACTGTCGGCGATGCATACCCACTACCAAGAATACAGGAATCTTTCGACGCTCTGGTTGGGGCCCAGTACTTCAGCACGCTAGATCTCCTCAGCGGGTATCATCAGATCGCAATGGATCCTGCAGACCAACAGAAGACGGCGTTCGTCACCCCCATGGGACTGTACGAATACACCCGGATGCCAATGGGACTGATGTCGGCCCTCGCCACTTTCCAGCGATTGATGCAGACCACCATGAGTGATTTTCTATTTTCATTCCTGCTGGTCTACCTGGACGATCTCTTGGTTTATTCCAAGACGTTTGAAGAACACTTAGCCCATCTAGATCTGCTGCTCAGTAGAATCGCTCAAGTTGGCCTGAAACTTCGCCTGGAGAAATGCCAGTTCTTGCGGCGAGAAGTGATGTATCTCGGTCACACCGTCTCAGCTGAAGGAGTCAGCTGTGAGCAAGGGAAAGTGGACGTAGTGAGGAACTGGCCTGCCCCCACCACAACGACCAACCTTCGCAGCTTTCTTGGGTTTGCCGGTTACTACCGCAGATTTATCAAGGGTTTCTCCCAGATCGCTGGCCCACTGTATGATTTGGTGGCAGAAGGCAGCAAAGCAGCTGGGAGGAAGGTCGCAGGCATCCAGAAGCTGTGGACATCGAAGCATCAAACCGCCTTCGACGAGTTGAAGACAGCCCTGACAACCGCACCGGTATTGGGCTACGCCGATTTCACCCTGCCTTTCATTCTGGAGACTGACGCCAGTCACGACGGGCTGAGCGCCATCCTGTCCCAAGAGCAGGACGGGAAACGGCGCGTCATCGCCTATGCCAGCCGCCGACTCCGTCCAACTGAGAGGAACACGGCGTCTTACAGCAGTCTCAAGTTGGAATTCCTCGCCATGAAATGGGCCATCACAGAACAATTCCGGGACCATCTCATAGGTGCCCACTTTGTGGTCTGGACAGACAACAACCCTCTTGTTCACTTCCGGACTGCTAAGATGGGAGCATTGGAACAGCGATGGGCAGCTCAGCTTGCGCAGTTCCAGTTCGATGTAAAGTACCGTCCAGGAACAACTAACCCAGCTGACGCCCTCTCACGACTGCCCACAGCGACCGTTATGCCCCCAGAAGTTGCAGAGGCAGTCGAGCAATCCGTTGCTTGTGAGTGCCAGTCCGCCGAATCACCACCCCAGCATACTAGACAATCCTCTTCTGCCAAGAGCGACTGCAGGGTGGACCATGATGATATCATCTCCACACAATCGATTGAAGAAATCCGTCAAAAGCAGCAACAAGACCCCACCATCAAGCCTGTCCTGGCGTCTTGGCCAAACAAGCCATCGCCTGGAGAGGATCAACAGCTGCGGATCCTTTTGAAGCAACATCGGCGGCTCTCCTGCAAGGGTGGAGTGCTGTACCGCCGCGTGAATGATCCAATTCAGGGCTCCTGGGAACAACTGGTTCTGCCCAGTTCTATGCGCCCGGATGTCCTGGTCGCAGTTCACGACAGCATGGGCCACCAAGGTTTCGAGCGCACGATGCAGCTGCTGCGACCACGTGCATACTGGCCGGGAATGTTCGAAGACGTCCGTAATTACATCGCCAAGTGCAATCGCTGTGTGCTGGCACGCCCGTCTCCTGTGAAGACTACCTCCACCCCGATCCTAGCTAGTCGCCCCCTTCAGATCCTGGCCATCGATTTCACCAAGATGGAGACAGCAAGTGACGGCCAAGAAAACGTCCTGGTGATGACCGACGTTTTCAGCAAATTCACCCAGGCCATCCCCACCCGCAACCAAGAGGCGCATACTGTGGTGAAGATTCTTGTGAAAGACTGGTTCCAGCGGTTTGGTGTTCCAGAGCAGATACACAGCGACCAAGGCCGTGACTTTGAATCACGTCTTGTTAAAGAACTCTGTGACACTTACGGCATCACCAAGTCACATACCACTCCATACCATCCTGAAGGTAACGGCCAGTGTGAGAGGTTTAACCGCACCTTGCACGGCTTGCTCCGATCGCTAGACCAAGAGCAAAAGAGGAAGTGGCCACAACATCTCCCGGATTTGGTGCAAGCATACAACAACACCCCGCATGCGTCCACGGGGTTCTCCCCACACTTCCTGCTATTTGGACAAGAACCCCGTCTGCCAGTGGACAATCTGCTGGGCCGGTTAATGCCTACTGCCTCCGGGGCAGTGGACTGGGTCCGCCAGCATCATCAGCGTCTCATCAATGCCCACAAGCGGGCACACGAGCAACTTGTCCGTGCAGCCAAGGAGCGCATTCGCCTGACAGACACGCAGGCGGCGGATCACCCTCTGCACGTCGGAGACTTTGTGTACGTCAGGAACCGTGTCCCAGGACGCAACAAAATGCAAGACTTCTGGCGGCCTGAGTTGTTTCGGGTCACCACCCGTCGGGATCCCCGCCTCCACGTCTACGCCATTCAACCGGTGGCAGGTGGTGGGCCCGAGCGTGTGGTGAACAGGCGTGACTTGAGGGCCGTCGGAGAAGAGTTCCAGCCGCCAGGTCCTCCTGTACCACGACCCAGAGAGCCATCGACACCTCAAGAAGAGGAGGAAGAGAATTCAGGACTTTCCTTCGGCTGGCTTGATGCCACGCCTCAGACACCTTCCTTTACACTATTGCCCCCTGCAGGGCAAGTTATCCCACCCCGACTGGATATGTCGCCTGTACCGGCCCCCAGAAGATCTCTGCGCTTACAACAGAGCCGTGCGACGCCCCACATAGGTATGTGATATGTATTGACTATTGACATTTGCGAATACGTCCTCTGTGCTCCCGGGCACAACAAGTTACGTCGCTGGACAGTCCATGAACATTTCGATATTTTGGTGCTGAGAGAACACGAACAGATTTGTGAGAGACACTGATGCAATTCCCTTCATGGAAATGGACCCTCTAACTGTAAGTAATTCATTTTGAGACAGGCAATTTCTGCCGTCACTATTGTAATTTGTAAATGAGTGGAAGATTACTATCTAATTTCTTGCCATACGCATAGTTGTCATGAAGAATAACGGCACAAAAGCGTGAAGCTCAAGTTAACTTCATTGTGCTCTGCGATCATGATGTCCGTATGTATGTGTAGCCCGTCTAAATATCTGGTGTACTTTTGGTTCTTTGTTCACTCGGGACTTGATGATCCTTGTGGTTCAAGGTCACATACCACCCAAGGTTTCATTAGCGCTGTTCTCATGTTGTTGTAGCGTGCGTCGGAGTGTCTAGTTTCGTTTTAGATCCATTCTTGGTAAAGTGATCTTTGCGGTTAAGGTTAACGACCACCCAAAACTTCATTTGTGTGACCGGTTCACGCCTAGAATAAGTCTTTGTTTTGAGTGTTGCCGTGTAATCCCAGTGGTTCGAGTCCATTAGGAGATTATGAGAGTGCAGGTTTTGCACTGAGATAGATGGTCAGTCAGGACCCGGAGTGTTTTCTGTGTTGTGGAACTTGTGGTAATCATCAACTAAAATGGACGGCAAAATGCCGGTTTTAGTCTGATAGGCACGAGTCTCATTGTCTGTTGTGTCAGTATCTTAACTCGGTGAATGATCAAGCTCGCTTCAAGTCAGATGACAAATGTAGTTGCGTACAATGGTTGTGTCTAAGTGATTGTGAAAGGTTGTTCACCATGCTAAATTTCGCACTTGTGTTTGTACATCAAGGACGCTGTGCAAGAAAAAGCGGGGGGAGACGAAGAAGAGTGTGAAACCTTTCCCCTTTCATTTCATTCTATCATGTATCCTGCGCCTCAGATACCCATGTTGTATATATTATGTTGTAAGACCAGCCAACTATGTAGCTTATAAGTCCGGGAGAGTCCCAGAGCGGCCTTCTCCATCATTTGTTACTGGAATTGAGGTGTGACCGTGGACAGTTCCCTCCTGTCGTCCTTGTCTG
>JAWQFJ010034892.1:40000-56397 GCA_034096865.1 Theodoxus fluviatilis | reverse complement strand
TTTCCGTTCTCGGTGTCGTTTTTCCTCCTCCTGGGCTTCTCTCTGCTGTCTCTGTTGGTCGAGCAGGAGTTTCATCATCATTGCGATATCTTCCGTCGGTTGCTCTGTCGCTTCTGCACGTGCAGCGGATCGTGTTACGCGTTTCTCGCCGTCCATTTCCGTCGTAGACTGTCACTGCTGTTCGCCGTCTGTGGAACCAATGTTGCACTCTTCTCTGCAATATCTTGATGTACGGGGGTTCTCCTGGCTTGCGCTAGGAAGTCGAAGTGACAGACTCTGATGGTCGTTTCCAATGAACTTTATTCACGCACTGACCTCTACAGTGGTGAAAATCAGCAACAGCAATTCGTATAGCGCTCACACAGCTTCACTCTGCTTACAGTACTGCAGAGGCTCGCTAGCGCACAGCAGAAACTCGCTACCTCGAGAGTCAAAGCTCTCACCTTTAACTCTGTCGTATCTGCTGCTCTCCCTCTCTCACTCGCTTTCGCTCCTTATATACCTTTACACAATTTCTAGAAACTACCAGCACGATATCGAACATACTCCCACATTCCTAACTGCGACGCGACTGACTTACTGTGTCACAACAGGCTAATATTAGCCTAACTCGGTCGCGCGCGGGTCAAGGCCGTGACCTGACTGATAAACACGCCTGCGACGCTGCCAGCAACACTTCCAGCATTATCTAGAATATTCACAACACAATTAAACTATATGCTGAAAGACATAAGGTAGGATCAGGTCCAGACAGGAAGACCGTGGTTAACAGATAAGGGAGGAATGAGAGAGAGAGAGAGAGAGAGAGAGTGAGGGAGAGAGAGAGAGAGAGAGTGAGAGAGAGAGAGAGAGAGAGAGAGAGAGAGAGAGAGAGAGAGAGAGAGAGAGAGAGAGAGAGAGAGAGAGAGACCTGCTACATTTACCGTCTGAACGCAAAAGAGTAATACAATAAACATGCATGGTTTCAACAAACATCCAGAAAACCTATACATACCTTGTACATTATAATTCACACCAAACTTTATTCCTTTCACACACCACACGCACGCACACATGCAATGTTGTCAACGCAGCGCTCAGAAGTAGCATTCGCATAGGGGGAGGTAACTCTCAAAGAAATCTCGCTCAAAGTATCGGAGTGGGATCAGTACTGCAGACATCCCCTACATCATCATGTGTGATTGGCCGTTATGATCTGGCCATTCACCTGTGTTAGTAAAGTGTACACAATTGAGAAATCGTAATGCATTACAATTTTATCAGTTGTATAGCCCAATGCACTGAATGAAACCAGTAAGACGCTTTTTTTAAACACTTGGTCGCGAGCGCGGGAGATACGAATAAAGCGCGGGTGTATGCTCAGCGACGCTACACGTAGTCGGAGATAACATACATGACAGTGTTGTCAGCATGCTCAACAACCAACGATCGCCAATGAGTAAGTAAGGGAGATGAATTTAACACTTTTAAGTAACTATCTCGATCACTTTGTCGTTGATATCAGGTGGTGTTTCGCAAATTTATTCTCATAGTCATAGCTCATCCTATGGCTATAGCACGTGTATTCACTATAATTCAGCGCCCACCCTGAATCACGAGCCGACACAAGCCGACACGAGCCGACAGCTTAAAATCAACTTTAATAATATCTTTTGGGTTTTTTTCAATTCTGATTATACTCTAAGAGGCCTATCCAGCAGCCCTATCAAAATGCCATTATGATTATGGCTAGCTATACACTCAGCAGGATGCGAGCTAAATATTGTCTTTCGGCTTTGAGGGTGTAGTCATCGAAAGCGTACGTTTTGTTGTATCTGATTTACATTAGCTGTTCACGCTGTTGTAGTATTCGTTCTGTACATGTTTTGTGAAAATAGCTTATGAAGTGATATTTAACCATTGAAGAATAATCAGTCAATAATTTGAATAAATGATTAAATCAGAGCATCGATAAAGGCGATATGGAAACGTAAGTGACGCCGTAACGTGCATAGGGTAAATTAAGTAAAAGCATTATATATTGTAAAAAACTTGATAAAATTTCCAATATCTTAGCAGCCGTTTACCTTGACTTGAGTTGGATTCGCTGCTTTCATTTGATTTGGCAGCATGCTTTCGTAATTAATTACGGGTAGCACTATATCATTTATCGATTTGTTATTCCTCTATTAATTAATTCTCATCATCACAGGCAACTAGAGTGGACCCAAACATCGGCATAACACTATAACTTAGTCACTAAGTATTAATAGTTCAACTGTTCAAGTAGAACAAATAGCCAACTCTCTGAAGACTTCACTGCTCACTGTAGACTTCACAGCTCACTGTGGACTTTACTGCTCACTGTGGACTTCACTGCTCACTGTAGACTTCACTGCTCACTGTGGACTTCACTGCTCACTGTAGACTTCACTGCTCACTGTGGACTTCACAGCTCACTGTAGACTTCACTGCTCACTGTGGACTTCACAGCTCACTGTAGACTTCACTGCTCACTGTAGACTTCACAGCTCACTGTGGACTTCACTGCTCACTGTGGACTTCACAGCTCACTGTAGACTTCACTGCTCACTGTGGACTTCACTGCTCACTGTAGACTTCACTACTCACTGTAGACTTCACTGCTCACTGTGGACTTCACTGCTCACTGTGGACTTCACTACTCACTGTAGACTTCACTGCTCACTGTGGACTTCACTGCTCACTGTAGACTTCACTGCTCACTGTAGACTTCACAGCTCACTGTAGACTTCACTGCTCACTGTGGACTTCACTGCTCACCGTGGACTTCACTGCTCACTGTGGACTTTGCAGCTCACTGTAGACTTCACTGCTCACTGTAGACTTCACTGCTCACTGTGGACTTCACTGCTCACTGTGGACTTCACAGCTCACTGTAGACTTCACTGCTCACTGTGGACTTCACAGCTCACTGTGGACTTCACTGCTCACTGTGGACTTCACTGCTCACTGTGGACTTCACAGCTCACTGTAGACTTCACAGCTCACTGTGGACTTCACTGCTCACTGTAGACTTCACTGCTCACTGTGGACTTCACTGCTCACTGTGGACTTCACTACTCACTGTAGATTTCACTGCTCACTGTGGACTTCACTGCTCACTGTAGACTTCACAGCTCATTGTGGACTTCACTGCTCACTGTAGACTTCACTGCTCACTGTGGACTTCACTGCTCACTGTAGACTTTGCAGCTCACTGTAGACTTCACTGCTCACTGTAGACTTCACTGCTCACTGTGGACTTCACTGCTCACTGTGGACTTCACTGCTCACTGTAGACTTCACTGCTCACTGTAGACTTCACTGCTCACTGTGGACTTCACTGCTCACTGTGGACTTCACTGCTCACTGTGGACTTCACAGCTCACTGTAGACTTCACTGCTCACTGTGGACTTCACAGCTCACTGTAGACTTCACTGCTCACTGTAGACTTCACAGCTCACTGTAGACTTCACTGCTCACTGTGGACTTCACTGCTCACCGTGGACTTCACTGCTCACTGTGGACTTTGCAGCTCACTGTAGACTTCACTGCTCACTGTGGACTTCACTGCTCACTGTGGACTTCACATCTCACTGTAGACTTCACTGCTCACTGTGGACTTTGCAGCTCACTGTAGACTTCACTGCTCACTGTGGACTTCACTGCTCACTGTGGACTTTGCAGCTCACTGTAGACTTCACTGCTCACTGTAGACTTCACTGCTCACTGTGGACTTCACTGCTCACTGTAGACTTCACTGCTCACAGTGGACTTTACTGCTCACTGTAGACTTCACTGCTCACTGTAGACTTCACTGCTCACTGTAGACTTCACAGCTCACTGTAGACTTCACAGCTCACTGTGGACTGCACTGCTCACTGTGGACTTCACTGCTCACTGTGGACTTTACTGCTCACTGTGGACTTCACAGCTCACTGTGGACTTCACCGCTCACTGTGGACTTCACTGCTCACTGTGGACTTCACTGCTCACTGTAGACTTCACTGCTCACTGTGGACTTCACTGCTCACTGTGGACTTCACTGCTCACTGTAGACTTCACTGCTCACTGTAGACTTCACTGCTCACTGTAGACTTCACTGCTCACTGTGGACTTCACTGCTCACTGTAGACTTCACTGCTCACTGTGGACTTCACAGCTCACTGTAGACTTCACTGCTCACTGTAGACTTCACTGCTCACTGTGGACTTCACTGCTCACTGTAGACTTCACTGCTCACTGTAGACTTCACTGCTCACTGTGGAATTCACTGCTCACTGTAGACTTCACTGCTCACTGTAGACTTCACTGCTCACTGTGGACTTCACTGCTCACTGTGGACTTCACAGCTCAGTGTAGACTTCACTGCTCACTGTGGACTTCACTACTCACTGTAGACTTCACTGCTCACTGTGGACTTTACTGCTCACTGTAGACGTCACTGCTCACTGTGGACTTCACTGCTCACTGTGGACTTCACAGCTCAGTGTAGACTTCACTGCTCACTGTGGACTTTACTGCTCACTGTAGACTTCACTGCTCACTGTGGACTTTACTGCTCACTGAAGACTTCACTGCTCACTGTAGACTTCACTGCTCACTGTGGACTGCACAGCTCACTGTGGACTTCACTGCTCACTGTGGACTTCACTGCTCACTGTGGACTTCACTGCTCACTGTAGACTTTACTGCTCACTGTAGACTTCACTGCTCACTGTAGACTTCACTGCTCACTGTAGACTTCACTGCTCACTGTGGACTGCACTGCTCACTGTGGACTTCACTGCTCACTGTAGACTTCACTGCTCACTGTGGACTTCACTGCTCACTGTGGACTTCACAGCTCACTGTGTACTTCACTGCTCACTGTGGACTTCACAGCTTACTGTGGACTTCACAGCTCACTGTAGACTTCACTGCTCACTGTGGACTTCACTGCTTACTGTGGACTTCACTGCTCACTGTGGACTTCACTGCTCACTGTAGACTTCACTGCTCACTGTGGACTTCACTACTCACTGTAGACTTCACAGCTCAGTGTAGACTTCACAGCTCAGTGTGGACTTCACAGCTCACTGTAGACTTCACTGTGCTGGACACTAATCGTACATGGATTCACGGCTCTAATATGAAACACTGTGGGAAACACACAACACACAGTTATGGTTCAGTGTATAGTCAGTGTGATTATAAACTTTCTCCCCCATCTTCTGAAAATGTATTATCAAAAGCTTCCTCAGTTCCTGCTAGTGTGGGCTTTACTTAAGACCGTTCGACTTGGTGTTGTGCAATGCTGCAACACAGTCCTTCCTGCAAGCCACCACCCCACATCCCTCGTCCATGACTAAATGGAGTCACTATTCTCAGACAAAAAACACTGCATTTTCCTGTTATGTCACTAGTGCTGCATTCATTTCTCACAGGTGTCACAGGCACTTTGCATTCATGATATGTTGCATTGAGTTAATTAATTCAGCCTAAAACAGTAAAAGTTATATTTACATCATACATGGAACGTATTAATATGCAATGATGCATATATATTTATTTTGTTTTCTTTGTTGTTTCTGTCACAGAGTACTCGCTGGAAGCCATCCACGATGCCAACAAGGAAAATCCTTACAAAGTCATCTCCGTAAGAAGCTTGTCTTGATGAATCGAAAGTCTGAGTGTAGATCTGTCAGTTTATAATGCAAATAATAGAAAATATTAGATAACTGATGTGGCTACACTAGACATTTCTTCTTCATCATTCATCCATCCATCTGTCCATTTCTCCCTCCCTCCTTCCCTTTTGCTTTTGGCTAGTGGGTGAAATATTCCAGAGTTGCATCATTGAGCAAGATGATTAATTTTTCTTGCTTCCTTCTGGCCAGGAGTTGAGCCAGAAAACTGACATTTAACATTGGGTCTCTGTAGTCTTCCATCCTCAGCCTGGTTGTGGGTGGACTGTTGACCAGGGTGTAGGTGTGGTTGTAACACCCTTGCATTGGAGAAAAGTTGCAACACAAAAACAAACACCTTAACCTTTACACATGTGTATCCAGAGAATCTATATGAGATTCTTGACATATAGACTACAGTTGGGCATGTGTGAACTTGTGTGTGTTTCTTGACACATGAACTGCACACCTGGGCTCTGTGTTTCTTGACATGTGGACTACACACCTGGGCTCTGCGTTTCTTGACACATGAACTACACACATGGGCTCTGTGTTTCTTGACACATGAACTACACACCTGGACTCTGTGTTTCTTGACACATGGACTACACACCTGGACTCTGTGTTTCTTGACACATGAACTACACACCTGGGCTCTGTGTTTCTTGACACATGGACTACACACCTGGGCTCTGTGTTTCTTGACACATGAACTACACACCTGGGCTCTGTGTTTCTTGACACATGGACTACACTCATGGACTCTGCATTTCTTGACACATGGACTACACACCTGGGCTCTGCATTTATTGACACATGAACTACACACCTGGGCTCTGTGTTTCTTGACACATGGACTACACACCTGGACTCTGTGTTTCTTGACACATGAACTACACACCTGGGCTCTCTGTGTTTCTTGACACATGGACTACACACGTGGACTCTGCTTTTCTTGACACATGAACTACACATCTGGGCTCTGTGTTTCTTGACACATGGACTACACACCTGGACTCTGTGTTTCTTGACACATGGATTACACACCTGGACTCTGCATTTCTTGACACATGGACTACACACCTGGGCTCCGTGTTTTTTGACACATGAACTACACACCTGGGCTCTTCGTTTCTTGACACATGAACTACACACCTGGACTCTGTGTTTCTTGACACATGGACTACACAGCTGGGCTCTGTGTTTTTTGACACATGGACTACACACCTGGACTCTGCATTTCTTGACACATGGACTTCACACCTGGACTCTATGTAACGTATGTTTCTTGACACACGGCCTACACACCTGGGCCCGTATTCACAACGGCGATTTATCGGCGATTTATGTTAACCCCGATTTATCTCTAAACTCAGACGACTCCAACTGCCTGTTCCGCTCTCCCTTGGCTGGAAACCAGTATATATAGCAAAGCGCAACCTAGGATCCTCTGACGAGCGTACCTTATCTAACCGATCAAGATAACGCGGGGCTAGGGGATAAATCGAGTGTTAAAAAGATAAATCGCCGTTGTGAATACGGGCCCTGGGCTCTGCGTTTCTTGACACGTGGACTACACACCTGGACTCTGTGTTTCTTGACACATGGACTACACACCTGGACTCTGCATTTCTTGACACATGGACTACACACCTGGGCTCTGCATTTCTTGACACATGGACTACACACCTGGACTCTGCATTTCTTGACACATGGACTACACACCTGGGCTCTGTGTTTCTTGACACATGGACTACACACCTGGACTCTGCATTTCTTGACACATGGACTACACACCTGGACTCTGCATTTCTTGACACATGGACTACACACCTGGACTCTGTGTTTCTTGACACATGGACTACACACCTGGACTCTGTTTTTTGACACACGGCCTACACACCTGGGCTCTGTGTTTCTTGACACATGAACTACACACCTGGGCTATGTGTGTTTCTTGACACATGGACTACACACATGGGCTCTGTGTTTCTTGACATGTGGACTACACACCTGGGCTCTGCGTTTCTTGACACATAGACTACACACCTGGGCTCTGTGTTTCTTGACACATGGACTACACACCTGGACTCTGTGTTTCTTGACACACGGCCTACACACCTGGGCTCTGTGTTTCTTGACACAAGGACTACACACTGGGCTATGTGTGTTTTTTGACACATGGACTACACACCTGGGCTCTGTGTTTCTTGACACACGAACAACACACCTGGGCTCTGTTTCTTGACACACGGACTACACACCTGGGCTCTGTGTGTATCTTGACACATGAACTACACACCTGGGCTCTGTGTGTTTCTTGACACATGGACTACACACCTGGGCTCTGTGTGTTTCTTTACACATGGACTACACACCTGAGCTCTGTGTTCCTTGACACATGGAATACACACCTGGGTTCTTTGTGTTTCTTGACACATGTACTGCACACTTGGGCTATGTGTTTCTTGACACATGGACTTCACACCTGGGCTATGTGTGTTTCTTGACACATGGACTACACACCTGGGCTATGTGTGTTTCTTGACACATGAACAACAGACCTAAGCTGTGTTTCTTGACACACAGACTACACACCTGGGCTATATGTGTTTCTTGACACATGGAATACACACCTGGGCTATGTGTGTTTCTTGACACATGAACAACACACCTGGGCTCTGTGTTTATTAACACATGGACTACACACCAGAGAGCTCTGTGTTTTTCTGTGCAGATTTCTGTGGAGGGCAACATTGGATGTGGCAAGACAACTTTTCTTGAGCACTTCAAGCTCCATCCCATTGTTAAGGTAAGCTGAAGGTAAACCTGTGTGTAGACTTGCATGTGTGTAATGCTTGTTGAGATAACGTGAAGGTAAACCTGTATGTAGACTTGCATGTGTGTAGTGCTTGTTGAAGTAAAGTGAAGGTAAACCTGTATGTAGACTTGCTTGTGTGTAATACTTGTTGAGGTAAGCTGAAGGTAAACCTGTATGTAGACTTGCACATATGTAATGCGTGTAGAGGTAAAGTGAAGGTAAACCTGTATGTAGACTTGCATGTGTGTAATGCGTTTAGAGGTAAGGTGAAGGTAAACCTGTATGTAGACTTGTATGTGTGTAGTGCTTGTTGAGGTAAGGTGAATGTAAACCTGTATGTAGACTTGCTTGTGTGTAATACTTGTACATAGAGGTAAGGTGAAGGTAAACCTGTATGGAGACTTGCATGTGTGTAATGCGTGTAGAGGTAAGGTGAAGGTAAACCTGTATGTAGACTTGCATGTGTGTAGTGCTTGTTGAGGTAAGGTGAATGTAAACCTGTATGTAGACTTGCTTGTGTGTAATACTTGTTGAGGTAAGGTGAAGGTAAACCTGTATGTAGACTTGCATGTGTGTAATGCGTGTAGAGGTAAGGTGAAGGTAAACCTGTATGTAGACTTGCATGTGTGTAATGCTTGTTGAGGTAAGGTGAAGGTAAACCTGTGTGTAGACTTGCATGTGTGTAATACTTGTTGAGGTAAGGTGAAGGTAAACCTGTGTGTAGACTTGCATGTGTGTAATGCTTGTTGAGGTAAGGTGAAGGTAAACCTGTGTGTAGACTTGCATGTGTGTAATGCTTGTTGAGGTAAGGTGAAGGTAAACCTGTGTGTAGACTTGCATGTGTGTAATGCTTGTTGAGGTAAGGTGAAGGTAAACCTGTGTGTAGACTTGCATGTGTGTAATGCTTGTTGAAGTAAGGTGAAGGTAAACCTGTGTGTAGACTTGTCAAGAGCTTCCTAGCTGTAGATAAAGGCCCCTCCTGTGACCTTTGCCCTTGCTTTCTACAGGTGCTGCCAGAGCCGGTGGAGAAGTGGAAGTGTGTGCAGGCTCCCGTGACCTTTGCCCTTGCTTCCTACAGGTGCTGCCAGAGCCGGTGGAGAAGTGGAAGTGTGTGCAGGGCTTCAACAGTCTGGTGCGTGCCGTCTTTGAGGGAAAACCAGAGTTTTTGAATCAATTGAGATGGCTTTGGTAGCACTATGTCTTGGTGTTCAAATGCAAAACACTTCACCTTTGAACTGAGCAAGATGCATGCTTAAATGGATGAATTATGAATCAAAAGGAACACATATAAACTGAGTGTTTGCTAATTTCAAATTCCAGATTACACATTCATAGGTGGCACACAACTTGTATGTCCAGTGTATCATTACATAATTGTCTTTGGATCACGGAAATAATTTCTCAAGGAAAATATTGTTTACATCTTTTTTTGCTGGATATTTCTACTTTTGACACCCCATTGATCCAAGAGTTCAATGATTGAAAAGCAGTTTACCGGATCCAACTAGTGACTGACAAAAGCATTGTCACCCTCATATCTGAAAAGTTGTGAAGAGATGATGCAGTACAGAATGTGGCTTTTGGGATGTTGCCATCCAGCAGGCAGTCGCTTTGCAGAGGACAGAGGGATGTGGTGCGGAGATGGGAGGGATGTGGTGCGGAGATGAGAGGGATGTGGTGCGGAGATGGGAGGGATGTGGTGCGGAGATGAGAGGGATGTGGTGCGGAGATGGGAGGGATGTGGTGCGGAGATGAGAGAGATGTGGTGCGGAGATGGGAGGGATGTGGTGCGGAGATGGGAGGGAGGGATGCATTGCTGTGGCCATCAGATTTTGCAGGCTGTGGACAGCCATGATTTGCAAAATCACTGAAACTGGTTAAAATCAGAGTAAGTGAAGTAAAGGATTCCTTTTACAAATCTCGAGGGAGACGGTGAATCTATTCTTACCCCCAACCCACAGGGGGAGGGTACGGCTAGTGGGGTCTATTCTTACCCCCAACCCACAGGGGGAGGGTACGGTCATTCTGAACACAGAGATAGTATCTCTGACACAGGTTGGTCACGTGACTTCGGCTCCACATTCCAATGATTTAACCTATCAAAACTCAACATAATCAAAAGACCATCGAGAGTAAAAAGAGACGATTCTATTTCACTCCAATTATTTATCTCGATAGATAAACACAAATTTGGTGTTCTAATAAAACTAATCTATGAGATTTTCAGGAAATCATTTGAGAACTACTTTTAGCTCAAACGTCGTCTACAAGTTGTAAATTGCCGTGACCACGTGCGATTTGTGTATACACGTGTATACGCAATCTTTGGAACCAGTATAAACGCAGCGAAAATGATTCCTGTGGCACTGGGCTGGTGGCATGAATCTATGGTTTACACTCTCGCCAGTAAATGCTTTCTGACCGGAACCTGTAGTCTCACTGCCTTCACACTGTTTGACGAGCTGCTGGAGTCCACACTTCGATGATTCATGTATCAACAGATGGAGTCAGTAAGTGATTTAACCTACATTCCGTCTGTGTTGAACGTTAATCGAGTGGAAATTTATTCTGTAGGAATCCGTCCGATTCCGAAGTTCGATATCATCGGATAGCTCAGAAGCAGTTTTTCTAAGTTTAATCCTTCTAAGCATACATTAAATTAATGATTCCTCATCATTGAAAGCACTCATCGGGTTTCTGGGCGTTTCAGCCCAAAAGATTATGCAGACGGGATTGGTCGCCTTACTCGCACAATGAAGTATACTTGTTGCTGTTGTATTCAAAGTCCTTATCATGAGTAGAGTTCACAATATTACACTCTTGTGGCTCGAATTTTACTGAATACAAGTTTTACATTTTTGGGAAATCGATGTTTAGAAAATGAACTGACGAAAAGATGGCTGCCAATATCCGAGTGTATCACAACAAGCGAAGGAATTCACTCAACGATGGGATACTTTCGTGGTATGCTTGGAATGGAAGAATTAAGGCAATCACGTGACCAACCTGTTGCTGAGACTATATTCACTAGTCTCAGCCACGCTGAATGGGGTACGGCTAGTGGGGTCTATTCTTACCCCCATCCCACAGAGGGAGGGTACAGCTAGTGGGGTCTATTCTTACCCCCAACCCACAGGGGGAGGGTACGGCTAGTGGGGTCTATTCTTACCAACCCACAGGGGGAGGGTACGGCTAGTGGGGTCTATTCTTACCAACCCACAGGGGGAGGGTACGGCTAGTGGGGTCTATTCTTACCAACCCACAGGGGGAGGGTACGGCTAGTGGGGTCTATTCTTACCAACCCACAGAGGGAGGGTACGGCTAGTGGGGTCTATTCTTACCAACCCACAGAGGGAGGGTACGGCTAGTGGGGTTGACTGACACAGATGTGTAAAACGGGAGACGGACTTGAAAAAGCAGGCAGACAGACACATAGAGACAGACAGGCAAACAGACAGTCAGATGGACACACACACACAGACAGACAGACATGCACAAAGACAAATGGACAGACACACACTCACAGACGGACACACACAGACAGACACACAGACAGACAATGACAGACACACACAGACACACACACACAGACAGACACACGGACAGATACACAGACATGCAGAGTTTGACACAGATTGACACACAGAGACAGACACACAGACAGACAGTATACAGACAGTAACACAGACACATGCACACAGAGACACACACAGACAGACACATGGACAGAGAGACGCCCTACAGGGCAGGTCTGCAGTCTGGCCGCCTGGCTGCCCGCAGGACCTGATGTACAAGGACGCACGGCGCTGGAGCCTGGCATTCCAGTCCTACGTCACACTCACCATGCTGGAGCACCACCAGGCCTGCCTCCCCAAACAGGTGTGTGTGTGTGTGTGTGTGTGTGTGTGTACAGGTGTGTGTGTGTGTGTGTGTACAGGTGTGTGTGTGTGTGTATGTACAGATGTGTGTGTGTATGTACAGGTGTGTGTGTGTGTATGTACAGGTGTGTGTCTGTGAGTGTGTGTGTATGTACAGGTGTGTGTGTGTGTGTGTGTGTGTGTGTGTGTGTGTGTGTGGATGTGTGTGTACATGTGTGTGTGTGTGTGTGTGTGTGTGTGTACAGGTGTGTGTGTGTGTGTGTGTACAGGTGTGTGTGTGTGTGTATGTACAGGTGTGTGTACAGGTGTGTGTGTGTGTACAGGTGTGTGTGTGTGGATGTGTGTGTACAGGTGTGTGTGTGTGTGTGTGTGTGTGTGTGTGTGTGTGTGTGTGTGTACAGGTGTGTGTGTGTGTGTGTGTGTATGTACAGGTGTGTGTGTGTATGTACAGGTGTGTGTGTGTATGTACAGGTGTGTGTGTGTGTATGTACAGGTGTGTGTGTGTGTATGTGTGTGTGTACAGGTGTGTGTGTGTGTACAGGTGTGTGTACAGGTGTGTGTGTGTGTACATGTGTGTGTGTGTGGGTGTGTGTACAGGTGTGTGTGTGTGTGTGTGTACAGGTGTGTGTGTATGTACAGGTGTGTGTGTGTGTGTATATACAGGTGTATGGGTGTGTGTGTGTGTGTGTGTATACAGGTGTGTGTGTGTGTATGTACATGTGTGTGTGTGTGTACAGGTGTGTGTGTGTTTCTGCGTATGTACAGGTGTGTGTGTGTGTGTCTGTGTATGTACAGGTGTGTGTGTGTGTGTGCATATGTACAGGTGTGTGTGTGTGTGTGTGTGTGCGTATGTACAGGTGTGTGTCTGCGTGTGTGTGTGTGTATGTACAGGTGTGTGTCTCTGTGTCTGTGTGTGTCTGTGTGTGTCTGTGTCTGTGTCTGTGTGTGTGTGTGTCTGTGTGTGTGTACAGGTGTGTGTGTGTGTGTGTGTGTCTGTCGACTCTGTGTGTGTACAGGTGTGTGAGTGTGTGTCTGTGTGTGTCTGTGTGTGTGTGTGTGTGTGTGTACAGGGGTGTGTATGTGTGTGTGTGTGAGTCTCTGTGTGTGTGTGTGTGTGTGTGTACAGGTGTGTGTGTGCCTATGTGTTGTGTCTGTGTGTGTGTGTCTGTGTGTGTGTGTGTGTATGTGTGTGTGTGTGTGTGTGTGTGTGTGTGTAGTATCTGTGTGTTGAGTGTGTTAAGATGTGTGTGTGTGTGTGTGTGTGTGTGTGTGTGTGTGTGTGTGTGTGTGTACAAGTGTGTGTGTGTGTACAGGTAGGTGTGTGAGTAAATATGTAAGCATGTATGTGTGTACTAGGTGTGTCTGTGTGTTCATGTGTGTGTGTGAGAGAAAAAAAACAGAGAGAGAGAGAGAGACATAGAGGGAGTGAATGAATGAATTTCAAAAGAAGAAGTGATTGATTAAGGCAGGCAAGCAGACAGGCATAGTGACAAAGGGAAAGGGAGCGAGAAAGTGATCAAAGGTGGGAAAAATTTGCAGAACTGAAAAGAAGGAATCAAAGAAAGAAGAAACACTGAAAGAAAAGAGGACAGGGAAGGAGACATGACAAGAACGAGGGTGGGAGAGAGGTGAAAGTGCAGGGGAGTGAAAGAAAGAGTGAGCAGTAGGTAGAGATAGAGCAGAGGTAGAGATGAGGCAGTAGATATCGAGCAGGAGATGGAACTGCTGGAGGTGAGCAGTAGGTACAGATAGAGCAGAGGTAGAGACGAGGCAGTAGATATCGAGCAGGAGATGGAATTGCTGGAGGTGAGCAGTAGGTACAGATAGAGCAGAGGTAGAGACGAGGCAGTAGATATCGAGCAGGAGATGGAACTGCTGGAGGTGAGCAGTAGGTACAGATAGAGCAGAGGTAGAGACGAGGCAGTAGATATCGAGCAGGAGATGGAACTGCTGGAGGTGAGCAGTAGGTACAGATAGAGCAGAGGTAGAGACGAGGCAGTAGATATCGAGCAGGAGATGGGAGAGAGGTGAAAGTGCAGGGGAGTGAAAGAAAGAGTGAGCAGTAGGTACAGATAGAGCAGAGGTAGAGACGAGGCAGTAGATATCGAGCAGGAGATGGAATTGCTGGAGGTGAGCAGTAGGTACAGATAGAGCAGAGGTAGAGACGAGGCAGTAGATATCGAGCAGATAGAAGAGAGGTGAAAGTGCAGGGGAGTGAAAGAAAGAGTGAGCAGTAGGTACAGATAGAGGTAGAGACGAGGCAGTAGATATAGAGCAGGAGATGGGAGAGAGGTGAAAGTGCAGGGGAGTGAAAGAAAGAGTGAGCAGTAGGTACAGATAGAGCAGAGGTAGAGACGAGGCAGTAGATATCGAGCAGGAGATGGAATTGCTGGAGGTGAGCAGTAGGTACAGATAGAGCAGAGGTAGAGACGAGGCAGTAGATATCGAGCAGGAGATGGAACTGCTGGAGGTGAGCAGTAGGTACAGATAGAGCAGAGGTAGAGACGAGGCAGTAGATATCGAGCAGGAGATGGAACTGCTGGAGGTGAGCAGTAGGTACAGATAGAGCAGAGGTAGAGACGAGGCAGTAGATATCGAGCAGGAGATGGGAGAGAGGTGAAAGTGCAGGGGAGTGAAAGAGAGTGAGCAGTAGGTACAGATAGAGCAGAGGTAGAGACGAGGCAGTAGATATAGAGCAGGAGATGGAATTGCTGGAGGTGCAATGAAGAGAAGTCATCACATCTTTCCAATGCAGAGTGTGTGCAGACTGGAGATAACGTTGATGTCTGATGTTGTTTCAGGGTGCCAGGCGTGTGAAGATGATAGAAAGGTCTGTGTACAGTGCTCGCTACTGCTTCATTGAAAACCTGCACCGAGGGTAAGTTTTTGATTTGTAGTGGAGTCTCAGTGGTAAAACTCTGTGATGATGATACTTGATAGAGAGGTCGGTGTACAGCGCTGGCTACTGCTTCATTGAAAACCTGCCCCGAGGGTGAGTTTTTGATTTGTATTGGAGTCGCAGTGGTAAAACTCTGTGGTGATGATACTTGATAGAGAGGTCTGTGTACAGCGCTGGCTGCTGCTTCATTGAAAACCTGCACCGAGGGTGAGCTTTCAGTCTGCATGGAGTCTCGGGGTAAGACCCTGGGACGCTGCGATAAGTGATGATCAAGTGCATGATCTCAACCTGTCTGTGCACTTATGGAGAAGCAGTTCAATTTGTCGTGTTTGTTTGTTTGTTTTGGGGGAAGTTTCAGGATTACATTAAAAAAATATGTAAACATTGATCCAGTTTATTTAGAGATAAAATGCTGCTGCCAAGCTGCAAGGATTTTGCATTTTGAGAGACATTTTCAGCCCAGAGGGACAAAGTATTCCCACACGTGAAGGAAGCCTGTCTGTGGTATTACCTTCATCTGTCTGTCTGTGTGTCTGTCTGTCCGTCTGTCTGTCTGTCTGTCTGTCTGTCTGTCTGTCTGTCTGTCTGTCTGTCTGTCTGTCTGTCTGTCTGTCTGTCTGTCTGTCTGTCTGTCTGCCTGCCTGTCTGTGTGTCAGTCTGTGTGTGTGTCTGTCTGTCTGTCTGTCTGTCTGTCTGTCTGTCTGTCTGTGTGTCTGTCTGTGTGTCTGTCTGTCTGTGTGTCTGTCTGTCTGTCTGTCTGTCTGTCTGTCTGTCTGTCTGTCTGTCTGTCTGTCTGTCTGTCTGTCTGTCTGTCTGTCTGTGTGTCTGTCTGTCTGTCTGTCTGTGTGTCTGTCTGTGTGTTTGTCTGTCTGTCTGTCTGTCTGTCTGTCTGTCTGTCTGTCTGTCTGTCTGTCTGTCTGTCTGTGTGTCTGTCTGTCTGTCTGTCTGTCTGTCTGTCTGTCTGTCTGTCTGTCTGTCTGTCTGTCTGTCTGTCTGTCTGTCTGTCTGAATACAAACCAATTTTCATAATCCTAGCTATGAAGGAAATACTGGCATTCTTTATGATAAAGTCTCCCTTACAACCTTAATTTCATGTATGAGTAACAAAGAAATGCAGCAATGCTCACTTTGA
>JAWQFJ010034892.1:0-32500 GCA_034096865.1 Theodoxus fluviatilis | reverse complement strand
TGTGACTGTATTGGCTCTGACTGGTGCCAGTCTGTGTATTGTGTCCAGTCCAAGTGTGACTGTATTGGCTCTGACTGGTGCCAGTCTGTGTATTGTGTCCAGTCCAAGTGTGACTGTATTGGCTCTGACTGGTGCCAGTCTGTGTATTGTGTCCAGTCCAAGTGTGACTGTATTGGCTCTGACTGGTGCCAGTCTGTGTATTGTGTCCAGTCCAAGTGTGACTGTATTGGCTCTGACTGGTGCCAGTCTGTGTATTGTGTCCAGTCCAAGTGTGACTGTATTGGCTCTGACTGGTGCCAGTCTGTGTATTGTGTCCAGTCCAAGTGTGACTGTATTGGCTCTGACTGGTGCCAGTCTGTGTATTGTGTCCAGTCCAAGTGTGACTGTATTGGCTCTGACTGGTGCCAGTCTGTGTATTGTGTCCAGTCCAAGTGTGACTGTATTGGCTCTGACTGGTGCCAGTCTGTGTATTGTGTCCAGTCCAAGTGTGACTGTATTGGCTCTGACTGGTGCCAGTCTGTGTATTGTGTCCAGTCCAAGTGTGACTGTATTGGCTCTGACTGGTGCCAGTCTGTGTATTGTGTCCAGTCCAAGTGTGACTGTATTGGCTCTGACTGGTGCCAGTCTGTGTATTGTGTCCAGTCCAAGTGTGACTGTATTGGCTCTGACTGGTGCCAGTCTGTGTATTGTGTCCAGTCCAAGTGTGACTGTATTGGCTCTGACTGGTGCCAGTCTGTGTATTGTGTCCAGTCCAAGTGTGACTGTATTGGCTCTGACTGGTGCCAGTCTGTGTATTGTGTCCAGTCCAAGTGTGACTGTATTGGCTCTGACTGGTGCCAGTCTGTGTATTGTGTCCAGTCCAAGTGTGACTGTATTGGCTCTGACTGGTGCCAGTCTGTGTATTGTGTCCAGTCCAAGTGTGACTGTATTGGCTCTGACTGGTGCCAGTCTGTGTATTGTGTCCAGTCCAAGTGTGACTGTATTGGCTCTGACTGGTGCCAGTCTGTGTATTGTGTCCAGTCCAAGTGTGACTGTATTGGCTCTGACTGGTGCCAGTCTGTGTATTGTGTCCAGTCCAAGTGTGACTGTATTGGCTCTGACTGGTGCCAGTCTGTGTATTGTGTCCAGTCCAAGTGTGACTGTATTGGCTCTGACTGGTGCCAGTCTGTGTATTGTGTCCAGTCCAAGTGTGACTGTATTGGCTCTGACTGGTGCCAGTCTGTGTATTGTGTCCAGTCCAAGTGTGACTGTATTGGCTCTGACTGGTGCCAGTCTGTGTATTGTGTCCAGTCCAAGTGTGACTGTATTGGCTCTGACTGGTGCCAGTCTGTGTATTGTGTCCAGTCCAAGTGTGACTGTATTGGCTCTGACTGGTGCCAGTCTGTGTATTGTGTCCAGTCCAAGTGTGACTGTATTGGCTCTGACTGGTGCCAGTCTGTGTATTGTGTCCAGTCCAAGTGTGACTGTATTGGCTCTGACTGGTGCCAGTCTGTGTATTGTGTCCAGTCCAAGTGTGACTGTATTGGCTCTGACTGGTGCCAGTCTGTGTATTGTGTCCAGTCCAAGTGTGACTGTATTGGCTCTGACTGGTGCCAGTCTGTGTATTGTGTCCAGTCCAAGTGTGACTGTATTGGCTCTGACTGGTGCCAGTCTGTGTATTGTGTCCAGTCCAAGTGTGACTGTATTGGCTCTGACTGGTGCCAGTCTGTGTATTGTGTCCAGTCCAAGTGTGACTGTATTGGCTCTGACTGGTGCCAGTCTGTGTATTGTGTCCAGTCCAAGTGTGACTGTATTGGCTCTGACTGGTGCCAGTCTGTGTATTGTGTCCAGTCCAAGTGTGACTGTATTGGCTCTGACTGGTGCCAGTCTGTGTATTGTGTCCAGTCCAAGTGTGACTGTATTGGCTCTGACTGGTGCCAGTCTGTGTATTGTGTCCAGTCCAAGTGTGACTGTATTGGCTCTGACTGGTGCCAGTCTGTGTATTGTGTCCAGTCCAAGTGTGACTGTATTGGCTCTGACTGGTGCCAGTCTGTGTATTGTGTCCAGTCCAAGTGTGACTGTATTGGCTCTGACTGGTGCCAGTCTGTGTATTGTGTCCAGTCCAAGTGTGACTGTATTGGCTCTGACTGGTGCCAGTCTGTGTATTGTGTCCAGTCCAAGTGTGACTGTATTGGCTCTGACTGGTGCCAGTCTGTGTATTGTGTCCAGTCCAAGTGTGACTGTATTGGCTCTGACTGGTGCCAGTCTGTGTATTGTGTCCAGTCCAAGTGTGACTGTATTGGCTCTGACTGGTGCCAGTCTGTGTATTGTGTCCAGTCCAAGTGTGACTGTATTGGCTCTGACTGGTGCCAGTCTGTGTATTGTGTCCAGTCCAAGTGTGACTGTATTGGCTCTGACTGGTGCCAGTCTGTGTATTGTGTCCAGTCCAAGTGTGACTGTATTGGCTCTGACTGGTGCCAGTCTGTGTATTGTGTCCAGTCCAAGTGTGACTGTATTGGCTCTGACTGGTGCCAGTCTGTGTATTGTGTCCAGTCCAAGTGTGACTGTATTGGCTCTGACTGGTGCCAGTCTGTGTATTGTGTCCAGTCCAAGTGTGACTGTATTGGCTCTGACTGGTGCCAGTCTGTGTATTGTGTCCAGTCCAAGTGTGACTGTATTGGCTCTGACTGGTGCCAGTCTGTGTATTGTGTCCAGTCCAAGTGTGACTGTATTGGCTCTGACTGGTGCCAGTCTGTGTATTGTGTCCAGTCCAAGTGTGACTGTATTGGCTCTGACTGGTGCCAGTCTGTGTATTGTGTCCAGTCCAAGTGTGACTGTATTGGCTCTGACTGGTGCCAGTCTGTGTATTGTGTCCAGTCCAAGTGTGACTGAATTGGCTCTGACTGGTGCCAGTCTGTGTATTGTGTCCAGTCCAAGTGTGACTGTATTGGCCCTGACTGGTGCCAGTCTGTCACACACAGCCGGTGAGCAAGTTTCAGCGAGGAAGCACTGCAGGGAGAGGATGCAGTCACGTGGGGGTAGTGGATGGACTGAGGGAAGTGGAGGGAGACAAAGCGGGTAGGACTGGAGCGTGCTGGAGGGAGAGGAACTCTCAGCCTCCGCAGTCCCAGACAGCAGTGTGGCTGCGCGAGTGTGATTGGCCTGCTGCTTATTGGGGATGTTTTCTTTTTGGATGAAGTATTTTGTAAGGTTGCTGTGATTTGTGGATTCAGTAATTGTTGTTGTCTTTCAGGACTATCTGCAGTCACTCCACCGTCTGCATGAGGAATGGCTGATTGAGGGGAAGAGAGGAGAGTTACCTGCCCCTGTAATGGTTCGTATAGGCTTGCTCACTGGAATGGTTTATCATGATAAAGAAATGTCAACAGTACACTCAACAAAGACAGAAAATAGCCACTCATGCATTGCTCTTAACACCTTCCACCCAGCTTCTATAGCGTTTCATAACTGTTTGGTGACTTGGTATTCCACATGCCAGTGAGATAAACACATGACGTGTGACTGAACAAGGAAGTTGTAGAGAGCTGGCAGGATGTGCCGCCCTCTGTCTCTGTTGAGTGTTGGCCTGGTGGGATGTGCCACCCTCTGTCTCTGTTGAGCGTTGGCCTGGTGGGATGTGCCACCCTCTGTCTGTTGAGCGTTGGCCTGGCCTGGTGGGATGTGCCACCCTCTGTCTCTGTTGAGCGTTGGCCTGGTGGGATGTGCCACCCTCTGTCTCTGTTGAGCCTTGGCATGGTGGGATGTGCCACCCTCTGTCTCTGTTGAGCGTTGGCCTGGTGGGATGTGCCACCCTCTGTCTCTGTTGAGCGTTGGCCTGGTGGGATGTGCCGCCCTCTGTCTCTGTTGAGCCTTGGCCTGGTGGGATGTGCCACCCTCTGTCTGTTGAGCCTTGGCCTGGTGGGATGTGCCACCCTCTGTCTCTGTTGAGCGTTGGCCTGGTGGGATGTGCCACCCTCTGTCTGTTGAGCGTTGGCCTGGTGGGATGTGCCACCCTCTGTCTGTTGAGCGTTGGCCTGGTGGGATGTGCCACCCTGTTGGCCTGGTGGGATGTGCTGCCCTCTGTCTCTGTTGAGCCTTGGCCTGGTGGGATGTGCCACCCTCTGTCGAGCGTTGGCCTGGTGGGACGTGCCACCCTCTGTCTCTGTTGAGCCTGGCCTGGTGGGATGTGCCGCCCTCTGTCTCTGTTGAACGTTGGCCTGGTGGGATGTGCCGCCCTCTGTCTCTGTTGAGCGTTGGGATGGCCTGGTGGGACGTGCCACCCTCTGTCTCTGTTGAGCCTTGGCCTGGTGGGATGTGCCGCCCTCTGTCTCTGTTGAGCCTTGGCCTGGTGGGATGTGCCACCCTCTGTCTCTGTTGAGCGTTGGCCTGGTGGGATGTGCCACCCTCTGTCTCTGTTGAGCGTTGGCCTGGTGGGATGTGCCACCCTGTCTCTGTTGAGCCTTGGCCTGGTGGGATGTGCCACCCTCTGTCTCTGTTGAGCGTTGGCCTGGTGGGATGTGCCGCCCTCTGTCTGTTGAGCGTTGGCCTGGTGGGATGTGCCACCCTCTGTCTCTGTTGAGCGTTGGCCTGGTGGGATGTGCCGCCCTCTGTCTCTGTTGAGCGTTGGCCTGGTGGGATGTGCCACCCTCTGTCTCTGTTGAGCGTTGGCATGGCCTGGTGGGATGTGCCGCCCTCTGTCTCTGTTGAGCCTTGGCCTGGTGGGATGTGCCACCCTCTGTCTCTGTTGAGCCTTGGCCTGGTGGGATGTGCCACCCTCTGTCTGTTGAGCGTTGGCCTGGTGGGATGTGCCACCCTCTGTCTGTTGAGCCTTGGCCTGGTGGGATGTGCCACCCTCTGTCTGTTGAGCGTTGGCCTGGTGGGATGTGCCACCCTCTGTCTGTTGAGCGTTGGCCTGGTGGGATGTGCCGCCCTCTGTCTGTTGAGCGTTGGCCTGGTGGGATGTGCCACCCTCTGTCTGTTGAGCGTTGGCCTGGTGGGATGTGCCGCCCTCTGTCTGTTGAGCGTTGGCCTGGTGGGATGTGCCACCCTCTGTCTGTTGAGCGTTGGCCTGGTGGGATGTGCCACCCTCTGTCTCTGTTGAGCGTTGGCCTGGTGGGATGTGCCACCCTCTGTCTGTTGAGCGTTGGCCTGGTGGATGTGCCACCCTCTGTCTCTGTTGAGCGTTGGCCTGGTGGGATGTGCCACCCTCTGTCTGTTGAGCGTTGGCCTGGTGGGATGTGCCACCCTCTGTCTGTTGAGCGTTGGCCTGGTGAGATGTGCCACCCTCTGTCTGTTGAGCGTTGGCCTGGTGGGATGTGCCACCCTCTGTCTGTTGAGCGTTGGCCTGGTGGGATGTGCCACCCTCTGTCTCTGTTGAGCGTTGGCCTGGTGAGATGTGCCACCCTCTGTCTGTTGAGCGTTGGCCTGGTGGGATGTGCCACCCTCTGTCTGTTGAGCCTTGGCCTGGTGGGATGTGCCACCCTCTGTCTGTTGAGCGTTGGCCTGGTGGGATGTGCCACCCTCTGTCTGTTGAGCGTTGGCCTGGTGGGATGTGCCACCCTCTGTCTCTGTTGAGCGTTGGCCTGGTGGGATGTGCCACCCTCTGTCTGTTGAGCGTTGGCCTGGTGGGATGTGCCACCCTCTGTCTGTTGAGCGTTGGCCTGGTGGGATGT
Organism: Theodoxus fluviatilis; assembly: GCA_034096865.1. NCBI lineage: Eukaryota > Metazoa > Mollusca > Gastropoda > Cycloneritida > Neritidae > Theodoxus > Theodoxus fluviatilis. The sequence continues at coordinate 26,849 of JAWQFJ010034892.1, read as the reverse complement.
GCCACCCTCTGTCTGTTGAGCGTTGGCCTGGTGGGATGTGCCACCCTCTGTCTGTTGAGCGTTGGCCTGGTGGGATGTGCCACCCTCTGTCTGTTGAGCGTTGGCCTGGTGGGATGTGCCACCCTCTGTCTGTTGAGCGTTGGCCTGGTGGGATGTGCCACCCTCTGTCTGTTGAGCGTTGGCCTGGTGGGATGTGCCACCCTCTGTCTGTTGAGCGTTGGCCTGGTGGGATGTGCCACCCTCTGTCTGTTGAGCGTTGGCCTGGTGGGATGTGCCACCCTCTGTCTGTTGAGCGTTGGCCTGGTGGGATGTGCCACCCTCTGTCTCTGTTGAGCGTTGGCCTGGTGGGATGTGCCACCCTCTGTCTCTGTTGAGCGTTGGCCTGGTGGGATGTGCCACCCTCTGTCTGTTGAGCGTTGGCCTGGTGGGATGTGCCGCCCTCTGTCTGTTGAGCGTTGGCCTGGTGAGATGTGCCACCCTCTGTCTGTTGAGCGTTGGCCTGGTGGGATGTGCCACCCTCTGTCTGTTGAGCGTTGGCCTGGTGGGATGTGCCACCCTCTGTCTGTTGAGCGTTGGCCTGGTGGGATGTGCCGCCCTCTGTCTGTTGAGCGTTGGCCTGGTGGGATGTGCCGCCCTCTGTCTGTTGAGCGTTGGCCTGGTGGGATGTGCCGCCCTCTGTCTGTTGAGCGTTGGCCTGGTGGGATGTGCCACCCTCTGTCTGTTGAGCGTTGGTCTGGTGGGATGTGCCGCCCTCTGTCTGTTGAGCGTTGGCCTGGTGGGATGTGCCGCCCTCTGTCTGTTGAGCGTTGGCCTGGTGGGGTGTGCCGCCCTCTGTCTGTTGAGCGTTGGCCTGGTGGGATGTGCCGCCCTCTGTCTGTTGAGCGTTGGCCTGGTGGGATGTGCCGCCCTCTGTCTGTTGAGCGTTGGCCTGGTGGGATGTGCCGCCCTCTGTCTGTTGAGCGTTGGCCTGGTGGGATGTGCCACCCTCTGTCTGTTGAGCGTTGGCCTGGTGGGACGTGCCATCCTCTGTCTCTGTTGAGCCTTGGCATGGTGGGATGTGCCACCCTCTGTCTGTTGAGCGTTGGCATGGTGGGACGTGCCATCCTCTGTCTCTGTTGAGCCTTGGCATGGTGAGATGTGCCACCCTCTGTCTCTGTTGAGCCTTGGCCTGGTGGGATGTGCCACCCTCTGTCTCTGTTGAGCCTTGGCCTGGTGGGATGTGCCACCCTCTGTCTCTGTTGAGCCTTGGCCTGGTGCAGTGCTTCAGATTGTTGGCGCGCCCGCGCCATTGGTGCATATTTAATCAGAATGGCGCGTTACTTTCAATGTGTATGCGCCAGCCGGGCGCGTCATAAAAATCGCCAACTTGTATCAATCCTCGGTCCGTCTTTTAGCCACACCAAGCACATGTGGCCACACCACGGAGTACCAAAACCGACGCCAAAGTGCTGCTTTGCCTAGCATCGATGCATCGCTGTGTGATTGGCTAACAGCCAGCAGACAACCAATCAGCGAACATCTATCAGTTTACCTTGCACAGACTCGCTCACGTGTGCGGAATCAAGATGCCACCAAAGAAAAGGCTTAGAAAAACCCCCTGAAGAAAACCAACGTCAGTTGACGTTGTCTTCAATGTTTTGCAAGAATAAAGCAAGTGGTAACTGTTTAGTTTTTATCTCTTACTAGCTGAAAATTGAAGCGATCGTTTTTTCTCTCCCTTCTCCCAGATCAGCCAACCGGCACGTGTTTTCCCCACGCCCCTTCCAACTCCTGCCTCACGCACTCCAACTTTTCTCCCCCTTCCCTCTTCTCTTAGATGTCGGCAAGGCGGCATGTGTATCTCCCTCCCTTTCCCCTCCTGCGTTTGGTGGGTCAGTGATCTAGCAAGTTCAGAACTGAACTGAACTGATCTAGCAAACTGTCGTCTCTAAAAATAGCTAAGTGCCGCGAACTCGTCGCGAGGTGGGCCTGGGGAGGGGGTAACCTAAAGAGGCAAGAGATCTAGAGCGGAGAAGGGGGGAAAAGGGATAAAAGAGGGATAGGGGTGGGGCGGGTTTAAAGAGGGAAGAGATCTAGAGCGGAGAAGAAGAATAAAAAGAGAGGGGCGGGGGTGGGGGGTGGGGTGGGTTCAGTACCGTAAACCTAGTGTCACCTGAAGTGATAGTCAGGCTCGCTGTCTAGTTGGATTTTGCGTCGTTTTGCTCTTGATGATATCGGTTGTGGAAATGTGAACTGTGAGAGTGTAAGGTTGTATGCGTCAAACTTCCGGAAAGAAGGTGAATGAGCGAATACTAGAGGAGTGATTTTGTGTTTGACTGGTTGAAGCAGATCTCTGTTAGATTTCATTGTGTTAGGCCCTAAAACCAAGTTTGTTTAAACAAAACATCATACCAGATAGCAAAAGGTTGGCCAACGTTGGGCCAACGTTGGCCAACCTTTTGCCAACGTATTTTGCTATCTGGGATGCTACCAAGAAAGAATAGAGTGGGTTTTGAGTGATCATGACTCTGTGTCCACAGAACGAAATGTTAAAAGAGACAATAAAACAACTGAAAGACACACAGCTTGACATGTGTTTGTTTATTTTTTATTTTTCGCTTTTTTAATTATTCATTTGTGTGTATGAGGGGCGGGATGATGTAGGAGTGTCATGTGTGGGGTGGAGGGTCATTCTGTTTGAAGTGAAGGTTCGATTGCTAATGACCCATGTTTTTCAAAATTGACCCATCATTTTGCCTGGCCATGGGTCATTGGGCCCATGAAGTCTGAAAACAATCTGAAGCACTGCTGGTGAGATGTGCCGCCCTCTGTCTCTGTTGAGCGTTGGCCTGGTGGGATGTGCCACCCTCTGTCTCTGTTGAGCGTTGGCCTGGTGGGATGTGCCGCCCTCTGTCTCTGTTGAGCCTTGGCCTGGCCTGGTGGGATGTGCCACCCTCTGTCTCTGTTGAGCGTTGGCCTGGTGGGATGTGCCGCCCTCTGTCTCTGTTGAGCCTTGGCCTGGTGGGATGTGCCACCCTCTGTCTGTTGAGCGTTGGCCTGGTGGGATGTGCCACCCTCTGTCTGTTGAGCGTTGGCCTGGTGGGATGTGCCACCCTCTGTCTGTTGAGCGTTGGCCTGGTGGGATGTGCCACCCTCTGTCTCTGTTGAGCGTTGGCCTGGTGGGATGTGCCGCCCTCTGTCTCTGTTGAGCGTTGGCCTGGTGGGATGTGCCGCCCTCTGTCTCTGTTGAGCGTTGGCCTGGCCTGGTGGGATGTGCCGCCCTCTGTCTCTGTTGAGCGTTGGCCTGGTGGGATGTGCCACCCTCTGTCTCTGTTGAGCGTTGGCCTGGTGGGATGTGCCACCCTCTGTCTCTGTTGAGCCTTGGCCTGGTGGGATGTGCCACCCTCTGTCTGTTGAGCGTTGGCCTGGTGGGATGTGCCACCCTCTGTCTCTGTTGAGCGTTGGCCTGGTGGGATGTGCCGCCCTCTGTCTCTGTTGAGCGTTGGCCTGGTGGGATGTGCCACCCTCTGTCTCTGTTGAGCCTTGGCATGGTGGGATGTGCCACCCTCTGTCTCTGTTGAGCGTTGGCTTGGCCTGGTGGGATGTGCCGCCCTCTGTCTCTGTTGAGCGTTGGCATGGCATGGTGGGATGTGCCGCCCTCTGTCTGTTGAGCGTTGGCCTGGTGGGATGTGCCACTCTCTGTCTCTGTTGAGCCTTGGCCTGGTGGGATGTGCCACCCTCTGTCTGTTGAGCGTTGGCCTGGTGGGATGTGCCGCCCTCTGACTCTGTTGAGCGTTGGCCTGGTGGGATGTGCCACCCTCTGTCTGTTGAGCGTTGGCCTGGTGGGATGTGCCACCCTCTGTCTCTGTTGAGCCTTGGCCTGGTGGGATGTGCCACCCTCTGTCTGTTGAGCGTTGGCCTGGTGGGATGTGCCACCCTCTGTCTCTGTTGAGCGTTGGCCTGGTGGGATGTGCCGTCCTCTGTCTCTGTTGAGCGTTGGCCTGGCCTGGTGGGATGTGCCGCCCTCTGTCTCTGTTGAGCGTTGGCCTGGTGGGATGTGCCACCCTCTGTCTCTGTTGAGCGTTGGCCTGGTGGGATGTGCCACCCTCTGTCTCTGTTGAGCGTTGGCCTGGTGGGATGTGCCACCCTCTGTCTGTTGAGCGTTGGCCTGGCCTGGTGGGATGTGCCACCCTCTGTCTATTGAGCGTTGGCCTGGCCTGGTGGGATGTGCCGCCCTCTGTCTCTGTTGAGCCTTGGCCTGGCCTGGTGGGATGATGTAGATGCCTCTTTCTCCCCGCTGTGGAGCCAGTTGAATCTTTATGAAATAGCCACTGAAGGGCTGTAAATGAAACTGTACTTGTGAATTAAGGTAAGAGACGACACTGTAGAAGGTAAAGACAGTAGGATAGTGAATTAACTTGAATTTGTTGTATGAAATATTGGTGGCTGCCAAACAGAGTGTGATGTAACATCTTGTCAGAAGGCTGATCAGTCATAGACGATTTGCAAGTTGACTCACCTGCTTGTGCATGTCCACCTTGCTTCATGTCATGAGTCAGTTTGAGAGCTTTTGCTGCCTGAAATCACATCAAGCGATTGACCCTCATTTACTGCTCTCTTTCCCTGTCATGTTTGTGATGTACTCCTTCTGTGGGTGTTCCTCTTGCTAGGGAGTTTGGTTGCATTGGTGACAAAATTAAGATGTGATTTGGCCATGCAAAACACCCTGTCAGAATCTTGCAAACTTCCATATTGTATCTGTGGTCATGTGAAACATGCTCTTTGGGTTCTACTCCCTCTCTCCCCGTCATCTTGGCCCTGTAACTTTGCTTTGTCCTTCTGGCTTATGATGTTTGTTCTCTCCATTGACTTCTTCATGTTTGTTTTTATTTCTCCATGACTGGAAGAACTGACTGTGTTACAGGTGATTGATGCGGAGGTGGAACTGGCGGAACTGGAGGGGAAAATCAAGTCCCTGGAGTCCAAGATTCTCTGTGGACAGGCCTAGGTCCCCGTCTCCCTGGCAGCTAACTCCTCTTCCCACACCACCTGATAATTATTGATTGTGTTTGGGTCAGTCCCACCTGCATGGTCTGCATATCTTGCCATTCTGTCTTGGATGGCAGACTGGAGCACTGACATTACGACTAAGGGAAATAATGTTACGTGGCATTGATTTATGTTCAGTGTTCATACACACTATAGGGGAAGTCCAAAGTGAGGGAAAATCAAACATTGATCTGGGTTTTGCAAATGAAATGTGCAGCTTGCTCTCAAGGCATTGGAAGACCACAAGGCTGCAACAGGAGGAAGGGAGTCCAGCCTTGACTGAGGCAATAACATGTTTTGGACTCTGCCACACTTCAACCTTTCAAGTGCCTTTGCTAGCATATCATTCTTGGGTAATTGGAATTATGTTCGCCTTTATTGAGTATTTGTGTCAGGGAATGTTTGCTCATGAAAGTGTGGATGTGATTCACTGCTTTTTCTTTTTCTTCTTTTCTTTTAACATTAAATGAATTCCTTTAGAATTATCCTGGATGAAATTGTGACACCCGTCCTGATTTTATTTAGGCGGTTGATAATGCTGTCTACATGAGTAGGTAGACAACAGATCTCTAGGCAGCGCTGTTGTTGATCTGAATGAATTTTGCAGTCTATGGAAACTCTGATGATCTTGAAATTTGCTTGAGTTCCTTCAAAGCATTTATAATGAAATTGTTATTTTAATGATTGTTCCTGATTGTTATCGTCAACATAATGACTGGCTTCATTATCATCCTCTAGTAAAGTGTGGAGAGAAACTGTTCCAGAAGATTAATTGTACATATCAGTGGAAAACCATTGGAGTCCTTGATTGAATTTCAGACATTTTGTACTGAGCAAGTAGGATAACATTGTGTCTCAAAGTGCGAAAATCTCTGGCTGGCTGCATGGTGAAAGCAGGAGCGCTTTGAGATTCCCCTATACATCACCATCCTCGGTCACAAGAAACAAACATTCAGGGAACAATGCTTTTCTCATTCATGCTTTTCTCCGCCTGTCATCCCTTGACATTACCTCCCCATCTTCCCCCTCATCTCCCCCCCCCCCCCCCCCGCCCATCTTCTCCCTCCCCCCCCATCTTCTCCCCCCCCCCCCCATCTTCTCCCCCCCCCCCCCATCTTCCCCCACCATCTTCCCCCACCATCTTCCCCCAGCCTGAAGAGTTGTCTATGGCGCCACAAGCAACAGATGTGTGTTCTCGGCTATGAATGTTAGTCTGATCTGAATAGAAATATTTTGTTTTACTTTCTTCCCACTGTATTGTGCCAAATCCCCACTTCACGCTATCTTGCTGTTTTGTGTTAAGTTGTCAGAAACTTCTTTGTGATGGAAAGATTGTGATGTTTGCTTCTTTTTTTAAGCTTGCAATAAGCTAGCTGGTTCTTTTGAGTCATCAATCAACCAAAGCTATATTTGATCATTTTCTTTTAATGTACATCTAAAAAAAACACACGACCCTTTCTAACATTTAACTTCATGTAGCTAGGTACCTGTTTCAAATTGAGTCTGCTCTGTCATAATCTTGTGTAATTTTCCATCTTAGGTAGACTCTGGCATTTAAAAAAGAAATATGTGCAAGTGTGGTTCAGACTTAATTGACATATTTCATTTTTTTAATAAAAGAGGGCTGGTATAATTTTGCCAAGTTTTAACTTATATGTATCACTGCTGAGTGCATAGCATCAAAAAAAAGTCTGATCATTGTGAAAATGTTCCTGGAATAGTGTGTGCCATGATATAGCATGATGTTTCACAACAATTTCTCCATGAGAGAGTGGAGACATATAGTCAGATGCCAAAACAGACATTCAGAGTGCATTTCTTTGTAAAATATGAGCAAAAGAAGAGAGTGTCATGGGCCCTGACTGAAGATAGAGGTGGCACACATATTCATCCATAATGTTGTGTGCCTGTTTTGGGTGGGCAGCTCTGATGTGAGAATGAGATTGCAGCTCGGGGCAGCCATACAGGTGGGACAGGTGAAGCTTGTGGGTCTACGAGTCCCCACCCCCACCCCTTTCCTGTGCTTGTGGACTTATGTTCCATGAAGGACCCAGTTTCTTGAAACACGTTCTCTGTGCCACGTTAATGGAGGAGCTTCATGATACAGCAAGCCACCCTTTGGAGCCGGGCAGTGCCCATCCTGGTACACACCCGAGATAACAAAAGCAACTGTCTCTGGTAGAGAAGAGAGTGCTAGGAGTAGTGGTGGTGGTCTGAATCTTTCCTGCTGTGGCCTGGCACCAACACTTGATGGCTACAACCAGCACCAACACTTGTTCTTACAAAGTCACTCATATTCATGGAGGAAAACAAATAAAAATTGACACTGCAAATGTTCTCGACTAGTGTGTGTTGTGTCCAAAGAATACTCCTGTGTTGAAAATTGATTCTACAATCAGTGTTGCCAGCAGTTTTTGTTGTAGATCTTGGTGGGCACTGTGGAGGAAGAGTAGACAGGGAGAGGAGGAACTTATTTCCACCAGGAATCAAATCCCGATTGGCAGACCCTGTCCACTTGCACGTGGTGCACGGGCCAGATGGTCAGTCTTCTTCTTGAGTGACTTTCAGAACAGCAGGGGATATCGTTATTGTCAAGTTTTGCTCCAATGAAACATGGGTGTCGGCCTGGTGGCTGCTGTTGAGTGGGAGTGCTGCCTTCCATGACTGCCAGAATGCAAAGACTGCCTCTATCTACTATTTATTGTTTGTTTAGTGCAACTTTTAGCATCTTGTATACTACTAGCTGTTGAAAAAGAAAAGAATTCATTGTTTTGTTTTACTTCTGTTGACATGTTCCAGTTTAGTACTTATTCATGCAATTGTTTTACTTATTTATGCAGTTTTTACCTGTAAATGACCATGTGGAATAAAATCCTGAACTTGAAGGTTGATATCAGCCATTTGTGACAATAGTATTTAAAAAAGGGTATAGGTTTGGTTGTACACAGCAACCCAACACCCATGTCTGGGTATCGAACCACTTTACACTTTACCACTTTTACATCTTTGTATGCAAGGTTACCAATTCAGGGCGAGATCTGATCCATACATTTTGAATTTTGAGATTCAAATATTTGAACCGCCATCTGAGCTGTGCTGTTAGACGTTACAGGCAGACTTGATTGGGGAAGGAAATGCCCTTGGAATGAGGTGGCAGAAGAGATTGTCCTGCGTACATGTAGAGAACTTGGGTGGGAGCAAGTTCCGATCCGACTGACCAGGCATGCACTTTAGCTGTGGTTTTCCTGTAGAAGCAGTGCCATGGATCGCAACATGTCGGCCTCATTGGGGCTTTGATTTTGTAAGCTTATATAATATAAAAAACTTGGTTTATGTTTACAGTGTAGTCATGCACACCACTCGCCGCAACGTGTACAGTGGGTACAACACAGACTGAAGCTAGTAAAAGATGCTGTAGGTCTCAAGTAGGCTTTTTTGCTCTTTGCAACGATTTAAATGGATACCTTCTAAGTTTGATTAAATGTATTTTCCTCATTTAAAAAACGGGTTCTTTGGCAGGTTCTACTATATAGTGGATTATTTAAATAAAATTGAATATATCAGTACAAACGCTCCTTGCAAATCAAGCTTTTATTGAATATAAAGATATTGATCTCCTATCATAATCATAGGCATGAAAAAATAACATTTCATTGTTGAAAAGTAAGTGCTTTTGAAGAAGAAAAATAAGCATGACGACAATGAACTGTTACAGCCTCGGTACGGCGAGGTAAACACGGGTCCCAGGCATGGTCCCGATGGAGACAAATTTTCTTTTTCTAGCGACTCAAGTCACCCGCCACTGGCAAGGCATGGTGGGGCTGTGGGCTGCCCTTCACGTGAGGATCTTTTGTTGGTGTTGGCAGTGGAACTGCCTTGCACCGCAGTGATGTGCTGTTCCACCAGTCCCTCCATGGTCGTCTCTTGCAAACTCCACAGTGAACAACAGAACAATGTACATTTCTCCAACTGAGTAGGTACTAGGTATATGTATTACGTTACTCATGAGGATGGAATGGAGAGCACTTACTGACATTGTCAACGGCAGTAATGGAGTCTTACCACAAGATGTGCATTGTCAAGAGTCACTGGGTGGTGGTGACTCGGAAGCAACCCTCGACAGCAAGAGTCCCTGGGCGGTGGTGACTCGGAAGCAACCCTCGACAGCATGATGTTGAGGGGAACTTCAACCCCTGGGTTAACTTAGGGAAGGACGCCAACGCAACAGAACACACAAGAGGATATGTATGAATAACAAAGGTTTATTACCAAAAAAGTCAATTGAAATAGATACAAAAGTATGTCTAAATTCAAACCCGATCACTAATAAACCCCACTAATGGGGAAAAATATAATCTAGTCCACACACACCCTTCCTAGAAAGGATCAGAAACAAAAATAGGAAAAATGTTCACACATTCCACGCTCGTTCGTAACGATACGACAATACATTGAGATGCGTGCCAAGTAAGATGCATGAATACACTGATACCAATCCTGCGATCCTGGAGCGTAAGTTGCCGTGATTATATTAATGGGGTACCCAGGGTGCTATCCCAATAAATCCTGTCCCTCATCCACTACTGCTCTTCCACTAACCCTCTTAAATAGGCAAAGTACAAACGAACGACAGAATAACATAATTCATAACCTTCAAACCACTAAGAAAGAAAAGGCATACATTAATTGTGTTTTGCTGACAAAAATCGTGCAACAGATAACAAACGGTGGGAGATTAATCAAAACAAACGTGCAACACGTGCACAGCGAGAACAAGTATCATGCTGAATTGGCAAAAAACTAAAACACGTCAAAGAAACTAAAGGTGTAACCCATTCAGTCATGACAATCTCGTAAAGGGACCCACAGGCAATCTTTAAAACAGAAACATTAAACATATTTTACATTGAATCGTGACATGCACACAGTGATGAAAAAAACGATCGCATTGTCAAGTTGTAACATTGTCACTATGGCATTTCATGAAGAACAATTTGATTTTTTTAAAGGTCAAATTTGAGTCCCTGACATAATTAGTAGCAAACAGTGGACATGCATAGTAAACAGGAACTTTGTGGCACGTGCCTTCAGAAGGCGTTCGGGCTCTGCACCAAGCATGGAGCGCAAGCCATCAACTGCTACTGTCTGCTTCAGTGACATAAGCTCCTCCTGGGAGGATTTGCCAATCTTGCCCTAAATGTCTAGAAAAGGGAAAATAGTTATATATAAAAATATAATTGCAAATGCTAAACAAAAAAATACCAGGACTTGAGGGAAAAATCAAGCCTCACTTCCTGCATTTATGCACTTGTGCCACCAATCTCATCAGGTCTCGGAATGCAAGCATGTCATGTATCTTGAACTCTTGTCAGTGCAACTCAGTAAACTCCGTCGTTCTGTTGTGTGTCATGTATATGTTAAGAACTTACAACTTGGTCCCCCACGTATGATTTTGTTTTGCCAAGCTGTGTCATTGTAAGGAAATTACGCCACGAAGACAGATTGAAAGATGAGACTGTAACAGATGCACGCCACTATTCACAGAGAAAGTTTGTTGCAAAGAGTATGGCCTGTTAGCCAAGATGCCTACCCAACTCACTGGTCCTTCCCACCCCTTCCCCAGACCAAAGCCTTGTCAGTGCTACACCCACCACAGGAGTATCGCAAAAGACAACCAGCTCTCCAGAGTGTGAATGTGCATACATCCTTAAGTACACAGATGGACAGGGGTTATGTATCTTTAATGAGAGGGACAGATAAGCATGTTTCTCTCTTCCCTTCACCATCCTTGTCTCTACCACGCATGATCTCTCCTGCAGACCAAGTTCGTCTCAAGCAAGGGCCGCATCAACCTTATGGTCAAACATTTGCCAACGCTTAAAAGAAAAAAAACTGCCCCCAAAACTGGTCCCAAATGTCGCTACCACAAAGGTAGATAGCCTATAACCTCCCTTATGGTACCTAGATTATGTGTGTCAAGTTTGAATCCAGCAGCTTAAGTAGTACCGGAATGCATAGCGATAAACAAACAAACACAAACGTTTATACATGTATATATATGTAGCAATGAGGGTAGAGGTACACCATTTGGCCTGTGACATTGGTATGCAAGATGAGCCTGTCATGAAGACCGAAACAAACAACGGGACGTTCAATGTTGCCTCGAGAGTGCCCGTCTTCCAGTTGCCCTTCAGGCATGAGCAGTGGGTGAGTGATTGCTGCCTCGCTTGAAAATCCTCCCCGTTGTTCACAGGGGATATCAGTGAATGCCAAAGCCGAGAAAACCGTGTTACACGATCAGCGTTTCTGATTCGACGTGGACAATAAAAAGGAAGAGGACAACTAAATTTCTTTGTTGGCACAAAGGCACAAGTTTAAACAACCTGGCGTTGGTGTGATTACTTGTCAAGCAACAAGACAAGAACGAGTCCCCATGGTTCTCCACAGTCAGGGAACAGGTCCACAGGAAGATGGAACTCTGGCACCACTCTACAGCTAACAACGACGCTGTCTCCCTTGGGAACATCAACATGATAGGGAGACAAATACTGAACATGAACAGGAAACGCACGGCAGAATGCACGTGGGTATCGTCAGATTTGTCAAACCAGTTGGGTAATAAACGATTAAAAAATTGTGTTATGATTATATATATAAAGTACGCCACGGCCACCACAATAGACACTCGATAGCTCCGAGTAGGTATGTCACAATGACTTTTTTTTGGGGTGGGGTGGGGGTGGAGGATTCAAATACACCATTAAAAAGCACTAAAAAATATAAACATTGTAGAAAAAAACATTTTAAAATCGGTTAATATTTTTTAAAATGACGTTTATTTGAAGGATTAAAATATTTGTGAAGAAAAGTGTTCCCAAATTTCTCTGTTTTGTATTACAAATGGCCAGAACTCCGTTGTTTTTGGCTCAATTATCTCACAACTTGGCAGGTGGGCTTCTTATAACATGCAGATGATCTAACCAAGTGTTGACAGACGGAAAAATACTGGGCCTGGAAACAAACAACAAAACAAACCACAACAAACACGATGTAGCAGACAGCAAAGACCTAATCCACCAATCAAAATACTGCGATTTGGTCACGTGACAAGAACCTCTGTGTACCTGTTGATCACCAAAACAGTTTTCTCACTAAACAAAAAGGATTAGAGCCACTGTAAATGCCCAGAATCAATCACAAAGATGTCCATTTAACCACATCCACGTGTTTTTTTTTTGAAAACAAGTCAAATTGCTCATAAATTCAGTCTTGTCATCACCCGAAAACCATCAAAATGAGAAATGGCCGTCACACGATCATCCGCACAACGTAAATTTCTACTGATCTAAACAACTCAGACCGATTAAACTTGGCAAAAATTATCTTGAAATGGTAATCTATTGACGTTTATTACTTTGGACGTCCTTTATAACTGTTGTAAGAAATTTTATCATACCTTTTGAAGAGCTGATTTTGCCGCTTTTTCATTTCCCTTCCGGAAGAGAGCGCTACGAATTTAAAAAAAGTCGCTTCATCTTATCGTATACTTTGTTGTTACCAAATTTGGTTGACAACCAAGCTATAGATAACTCACTAGAAGCCTTGTTAGTTGACACGGTTTGGCAAGCCCGCCCAAAACAGGAACACACTTTACCCGCTTCTGCGTAGACGTCAAAATGGCCTCACTGACATGCCTACTCCGAGTACTGCCGTAAACGCGAGCATCACGACGGAAACTATGAACTACGGGAAAGGTAAGATTCACTCATCTTGCTTGGGACATGATGAACTCATCCACCAGATTATTTACAAACATGTACGAAATGTCAGTCAATTTCGTTCTCGACACCACTCACCAATAGTCCCCCTGTTGGATGGAGGCAAGAATAGACCCCCTGCGCCCCCCTGTTGGATGGAGGCAAGAATAGACCCCCTGCGCCCCCCTGTTGGATGAAGGCAAGAATAGACCCCCTGCGCCCCCCTGTTGGATGGAGGCATGAATAGGCCCCCTGCACCCCCCTGTTGGATGGAGGCATGAATAGGCCCCCTGCACCCCCCTGTTGGATGGAGGCATGAATAGGCCCCCTGCACCCCCCTGTTGGATGAAGGCAAGAATAGACCCCCTGCGCCCCCCTGTTGGATGGAGGCATGAATAGGCCCCCTGCACCCCCCTGTTGGATGGAGGCATGAATAGGCCCCCTGCACCCCCCTGTTGGATGGAGGCATGAATAGGCCCCCTGCACCCCCCTGTTGGATGGAGGCATGAATAGGCCCCCTGCACCCCCCTGTTGGATGGAGGCAAGAATAGACCCCCTGCGCCCCTCTGTTGGATGGAGGCAAGAATAGACCCCCTGCGCCCCCCTGTAGGATGGAGGCAAGAATAGACCCCCTGCGCCCCCCTGTTGGATGAAGGCAAGAATAGACCCCCTGCGCCCCCCTGTTGGATGAAGGCAAGAATAGACCCCCTGCGCCCCCCTGTTGGATGGAGGCATGAATAGGCCCCCTGCACCCCCCTGTTGGATGGAGGCAAGAATAGACCCCCTGCGCCCCCCTGTTGGATGGAGGCAAGAATAGACCCCCTGCGCCCCCCTGTTGGATGGAGGCAAGAATAGACCCCCTGCGCCCCCCTGTTGGTTGGAGGCGCGAATAGACCCCCAGCGCCCCCCTGTTGGATGGAGGCAAGAATAGACCCCCTGCGCCCCCCTGTTGGATGGAGGCAAGAATAGACCCCCTGCGCCCCCCTGTTGGATGGAGGCAAGAATAGACCCCCTGCGCCCCCCTGGTGGATGGAGGCAAGAATAGACCCCCTGCGCCCCCCTGTTGGATGGAGGCAAGAATAGACCCCCTGCGCCCCCCTGTTGGATGGAGGCAAGAATAGACCCCCTGCGTCCCCCTGTTGGATGGATATGCTTGTAGCGGGACCAACGCTTTGGTATGGAAGGTGCCTCAAGGTGGAAACTTTCCTCCCCACCCCCAGTCCTACCCCACCCCCAGCCCACCCCCCTTTCCCACACACGTCCGCTGTTGGGACCAAGGTCCCTGTTGCTGGTGCCAAGCCGGTTCTCCAAGGTGGTCACGTGTGTGTGGCGAACCTTTTGGACAGTCCAGGACTTTTTATCTGAAACAACATTACTTCGAATGAGTATGTGCGTGTCTGTCGCTGTGTCTATCTGTTTGTCTGTCTTCTTGCCTGTATTTCTGTTTGTCTGTCTGCCTGACCCCCTCCCCCTCCTCACTATACCTCAGTCTCTGACCGTGCGTGGCTGGATTAGACGCTGACTAAGGTCGTAGTTGGACTTTACAGACATAAAACACAAATAAGCATTCAGCAAAAACGCACACGGGACGTGAAAGTGAGCAAAGGCAATGGTTGCGATTTGGGTCAAGACCGCATATGACGGTTCAGTGTTAAATTCATAGACAAACCTTCATTCGTGTTGGAGTTAGAAATGACACCTCCTCTTGTTGTTGAGGCGTGAAAACGCGACGTGAAGAGATTGTCAAAAGAAGGATTGATTAGTTAGATTTGAATTAATGAGATACAGCCAATCATGATTCTATACCTTTTGGTAAATTGGGCAGGTAGTTGATTAGATGGTTGTCGAGAAATTATTGTTTTAATGATACATGATTTTGGAGGGAACCGGAATGGGAAGTCTGCTGCAGTTAATGCAGATAACCCGTTCTGATTGGTCTAAAGTAACCCTGCGTTCCGTTGCATACTGCTTCGATCATTATTGGATCCATGATCTTTGCTACGATGTAACAGGCTCAGGAGTTTCGATTGGTTGGTTTCTTTAATTACTTAAAAAGCCCCTTACAATTAAAAGTAGAGGGTTTTGGAGGCCCTCTTTGGATACACGAATCCCCAAAAGAATTTCACATTCAATTATATCCCTCTTGATCGAATAGACAACTTCAGAAAAGCATTAGATTAGTGTCGAAAATCATTAATAACAAAAGAGAGATAACATCACCAGTCATAAAGGAAAGTCAAGGGAGTCCCAAAATGCGTGTCGTCTGCTACTTCGTTACAGGCATGGGTATAAATGCCGACGTTTACTACATAATTATATAAAACCAAGACATGCAATCCACTCTGTCACAGAGTAGCAGAGATGAAGCAGAGTGCAACGGAACGCAGGGCAACACTTTGCTATCCCAGCATGCTTTGCGGAGGCTGAGCTGTTTAAATTGCCTTTTGCTGGGACGCTAGGTGCCACATGACTCCAGAAAACCACCAGAGAGGTTGAAATGTGGCCGACAGCCTAAAGACATTGCTCTAGCCTTGGCTGTGTAAAGCGCTCATGTCTAAATGCCGCCTGCCATCCATCCCACGCGAGTGAGATCGGGAGACGGCACCCTTGACTTGAACGCCATCCTCCATGTCTACTTAGCGTTCATTGCCAGGATTCTGCCGCTGCCCGACTGCCTTCTCAACGCTTCATCTTCACCCTCGTCTAGAGACTGAAGTTACTCCTCTCCCTTTGGAGAGTTTCATCTCGTCCCCAGGAGGTGGGAAGATCACCTCAATTGGATTACGTACTGTGAGGACGCTGATTCTGTTTGTGAACTGTGACTGTGTGTTTTTCCTCACTGGATTCTTGGACTTTGGACTACACGTCAAGCTGGTATGGGCTTTTGTTAATTTGTTCTCACATTTTCGATTGACTTGATTCACAATTCAACTTGTTAGCATTTTGTTAAAGAGTTGTGATTTCGGCAGTTAATGAGTGCATCAACATTGTTTTCCCTCTGTTTTTAGTCAGTTTCCATTAATCTATAAATTGTCTATTTCCTCCATTAAAGTTGAACATTAATTTCTTTCCCACTCCTTGGTGTTTTGGTTTTGCATGGTGTTCGTATGAAGAGAATGATGTATGCATCACCCGGCATGAGCAGTAGTCCCTAGACAGTAAATTGATTTGTTGGAATCACGAGCCGAAGGTGCTGATAATTATCTCAGGGTCTCAGCGTGCGCCGCCGTGACACCGTACCTGCTGTCAGTCTAGAAGGTGCTGGCCAGGAGTTCCTCCAGCGACTCTTTCAGCTCGAACTGCCGTCTCTTCAGCTCCTTGATCTTCCGTTTGTCATTTTCGCCCTGAGGAAACCAGAGAGTGAAAAGTCAAGTGCACCGAAGTACCGGAGTTTCACAGGAGAGGACGAAACGACACATACTTGAAAACGCCGCCAAAGAGCCCTTCCAAACGACTTTACACAGATGAAGAGGCCTGAACGTCATTCAACAAAAGGAGCTTAGCATTCACATTGCAGGCAAAACAGAAAATCCTCGTAATCTTAACGGCGCCGAAACAATACAAGCGCGCGC
The DNA here is from genome assembly GCA_034096865.1 of Theodoxus fluviatilis. Lineage (NCBI taxonomy): Eukaryota > Metazoa > Mollusca > Gastropoda > Cycloneritida > Neritidae > Theodoxus > Theodoxus fluviatilis. The sequence goes on along the minus strand of JAWQFJ010034892.1, from coordinate 10,492 downwards.
ACGCACATACACTTACACACAAACACACATACACAAAAACAAATCCACACACAAGCACAAACACATACACAAACACACACACACACCAACACCCCAACACAAACACACACATACATACACACACAGAGGAGGTGGGGGGAACGAACGAGAATGTTAACTACACACATTCATGCAAAGTTGGAGACAAAAGGACTTATATAACCATTATAGGCAGTTGGCAGACACGACAGAGCTGACTTACCGGGCGTCTTCGATTCAGCTGCACCTCCACTTGGCGGAGCTCGTCTTGCAGGCGGCTCAGTCGACTCGTGCTGTCCAAGCGAGGCTGAGGCTGCGGCAGCTCTGGGCGGGCAGGCTTGCTGGCAGCCGTCGCGCTGCTGCTTCGTTGTCCCTCTTGCATGACGACCATTTGGTTTCGGGGTGACTTGACCGGCATCGGTTCATCCGACGTCACATCAAAGGCTCTCGGTCCAGACCAGCTCAGCCCAAGGACGAAGAACACTCGCTTCTGCCACATGGCCTTCTTGTTGATGGGCATGGACGTGGGGATGTGCAGGGTGTACTTGTTGCCAGCATGCGTCGCCACCTGCATCTCGATCTCCAAACCATTCATGCGCAAGAAACCCTCGAAGCGCCTCAGCCTGTCCACAGCTTTGGGTATCCTCCAAAAGCCGTCGCCACGAAAGGTTTTGGTTCCCCTCATTTCGTGGAGTTCGTCGTAGTAGACCACCTCACTCTGACCTTCGCCTTTGCCGAAGAAGAAAAGAGTTGTGTCCCTCTTCCTCAGCCACTCTTCGTCTTGTCTGAAGCGCGGGTACTTCTTTTCAAAGGCTTCTTTCCACTGACGGAATGTCTCCTGGTTGCAAGGTGCCTCGCACAGGCCCTTCATGACTCTTGGTGGCGTGGGGAAGTTGAAGAGGACGAAGTACAGGAAGCACTCCAGGTAGTTTCCTCCGTCATCGTTTCTCTTCTCAAAGAGTCTGCAGCTCAGGGTTGTCAGCGATCGAATGTCAATATCGATGCTTGGCAATCCATACGTGTGCAGCAGCAGCGTTGCACTCAGGAAGGTGACAATGTCGTATGCATTGCAGAATTCGGACTTCACGTTCTGCGACATCAAATGGCAAATGCGAAACAAGTCGCTATTACGACGAACACTCATACTTCCGAAGGATGATGCCCCGAGACGAATGGCACGTCGTCTTCGAAATTCGCAAGTGTCACGAGGGGAGGTATCTGCAAATGGTTCGTCAGAGTCTTCACCGAAGAAGAAGACGAGATCTTCCTTCATGTGAACGAGTGACTTCCTGTCAGTGTAGATCTCTGTGCGTTTGATTTCCTCGTTCCTCTCGTCTCGAAGCTGCAAGAAGCCATCTTCCAGAACTCGCAGACCTCTCAGAGTGTCGGCATGGAGAGACTTCAGGAAGCGCTTCTCATCATCCGTGAGGAAGTGAAAAGACGGTGGAACGACGTTCTTGTCCACGAGAAACGTGTGCAGCGCGCTGTGGTTGGTGTAGCAGTCACAAAAGGGGAAGGTGTTGAGCAGTACGATGATGGCGCGCAGCTCTCCGAAGTAGCCACAGTTGTTTATGGACAAGTTTTGTACCATTTGTGTCATAGACTGCTCTTCCCTGAAGACGCTGATTGCTTTTCTTGTCACTTGGATGATCTCAGAGGTTTCCTGGTTGTTGAATCTCGCATGTCCTTTTTCGCCTTGGTTGAGTTTCTCCATGGCTTGAGACCTGTACACTTGACCAAGCGTGTCTTTCAAGTAGGAGTGATCTGGCGCGATTCTGACAGCGGTTTTCGCGTAGTGCTCGGCACTTGTCCAGTTCTTGGTGGACATGAAGAATCGTGCCGCATGCTGAGCCACGAAGGCGTCGTCAGTTTTGTCAAAGACCAGCTCCAGCGCCTCTGCGGCGGCGTCCACTCCCTCGTTGTCGCTCACCTCGGTGATGAAGGTTGAAAAATGTTGAAGCCTGCCGTCCTTCACCGCCCGACGTTTGACGATGTCCTTGATCGTTTCAAGCAGGAACTGGGCCTGTCGTCCAACAGCTGTGAGGCCAAAGTTCAGCAACTCCTCCAAGATGTTGCTGATGCTCTGGGGGTGCATCTCTCTGATGATGTCTAGTATCTGTCTGGAGAGAAGAGGGTGAATGAGACGAAGCTGAGAAACCTGCGAACCACCCTGCCTGCGAGACGAGACGTTGAGCAGGATTCTCAAGGAGTTGGACATGTGCAGCTCCCATCCGCTCCTCCTCGTCTCCAAGAATGTTGCAACGCCCCAGCGTGCCACGACCTGCTCTCCTGACGTCATTATGGGGTCGAAGCAAGACAATGGAACCGCTCTGCAGTTGATGTCAAAGTAATTAATAAAGGCCAGATATTTCAAAAGTATTTTCTCCTTCAAATCCTTGATATTTTTCAAGATTTCCTGCACGGCTTTTCTGATGTACGACGGGTTGAAATTTGCTTTGAGTATGTTGAAGCTCAAGAGGAACTTGGGGTCAACAAGTTTGTCCTCGTGGTACCTCTTCAGCAGGACCTCATTCTTCCTTTTGAACCATTCCAACTCCTTGTGAGTCAGTTCGTGGCGCAGCTGAATGGTGTAGCTGTTCGTTTGGACTGGGAGGTCAGCACATCTCATGCAGACCAAGAGCACGCAGAAGACCTTCAGGGATTCCTCGCTCTCCCGAGCCAGAATGCGAGCCTTGCTCTCCAGCTGGGCGCGCAGCTTTTGGAGCGAGTCATGGCTATGGCTGTCGACAAGCACGAGGCAGGGCTTGGGGTTGCCCGTCTCACAGTACCGTCGGAACTCGGCGATCTGGTCGCACGTCTGGTCCGTGATCTTCCTGACCACACAGCAGCGGTACTTTTCCCTGAGGTCCCACAGGACCTGCTTGGCTGACGTGGTGCCTCCCGCCCCCGGCTGGTGCTGCAGGACAACCACGCCGACCTTGTCCTCGCCCTCCTCCTCTCTCTCCAGGGCTGTCTTCACCGCTTCCAGCAGGTCCTCATGCTTGTCGCGACGCAGGATATGGTCTTCTCTGAAGTGGTAGTTCCACCAGCAGGCCTCCACGCCGTGGTAGAAGTCCCTCTCGACATCCTGCCTCTTTTTCTCCAGCGCCTCGCTACTGGCGTCCTCGAGGTGACAATCCTTGATCCCCAGGACCTCCAAGTCCGTCTTGTCGTTCTTGGCTTTTTCTTTCAGGACGCACGTCGCCCCTGACGACAAGGGCAACTCGCACTGCACGCTCTTCGTAGGCTTGAGGATTCCCAGGAAGGTGTCGTTGACTTGACTCCACGGCATCCCCACCACGCACCTCTCTTCCAGTTCCTTCTTGCTGAGCCCCCTTTGGGAAAGCGTGTCCGTCCACATGGCAGCCACCTCTTCATTTTCAGCCACCACCATCCACTGCCCCTTGAACTTGACCAGCACTTCCTTTGCCACCTCCAGCATGGTCTCGTAGTTCTTGGAGAAAAGGAGGAAGACGACCAGCCCGCGATGCTTTGGAATGGTGTCTTCGTAGAAGCGGAGAGCCTCCCTGAAACCCTCGCTTCTCTCGGCGTACCATTCAGCTGCCGACAGGGCTTGCAACCGCATGCAGCGGTAGCCGTTGCATAACACCCAGTTCTTCTGATCGAACGCCTCCAGGGATTCCATGAAGGAGGTGTGCTTGTTTTTGTCCTCCAGTGTCTCGTGGCGACTTCGATCGAAGTTTTCCGTCGTCAGGACTTGCAGAACTTGACCCTCCTCCTCCATGAAGTGGTACAGGCCCTGCTCAGAGCTCGTGGGGTCGAAGTCGAAGACGGCGCGGGCCTCTATGTGCTTGATGAAGGCTAGGCTCCGCCGTACGAAGTCAGAGTCCATTTGGGCGTCGAGGGGACTCAGCATCAACACGGGGAAGACGTTGTCGTCCAGCGTATCGTGGCCCCCTGCAAACAGATTCTTTATCTTCTGCCTCAAGTTCCAAAAGGGCTTCTTCGCAACGTCGGTCCTTTCAAGCCGAGCCCTCTCCTCCGTCAAGCCTGCCTTGCTCTCGATGAATCTGGCTATCTCCTCATCTGACAGGCTGACTGGGTGATTTCCTTTCAGTCGAAACAGCAGAATCTTGCTGCCGCTGCTCCTTGTCGTACTCATCGTCTTTGCGTACACAAAGAAAGCGTTTTCTCTCACGAATCTGCTGCTTGGCACCACGTCGACCTCCACGACGTGGCGATGGAGTTTCGGTCCACCAGGGGCAAATATTTCAACAAACTGGGGACTCCGAATAGAAATTTTGGCGATTTCAGCCAAGTCGGGCGGGAAGCTCTTGTGGATGTAATCCTGCAGTGTTCTGATGCAGGCCTCCTTGTCGACCGACATGCCCACCACCTCTCCAGCCCGGAGCCCGTCGGACTCCGTGGGGCTGACGCCAAAGACGATGGTTCCGTTCCTCCTTTCGTTGAGCAAGGCGGCAGCGAAGGGAATGGTCTCCCTGGCAACCGACACCTCTGTGGATTCCGCGCGCTTCCCGCCGTCCTCCGTGCTGGGCGTCAGCAGGACGCAGCGTCTGATGGGCGTCAGCAGTCCCCCGGCGTCCCCCGTGTCCACGGGCAGTAGTCTCCCCTGGCCGTAGCGCTCCCCCGTCGCCAGGGGGCGATCGAACTTCCGGAAGCTCTCGCGGTAGTCGCGAGGGGAAGAGCCCGACGCCTGTCCTGGGGCTTGCGCTGCAGTCGACGCTTCCCGCATCCTCTTCATCTCGTCCAGAAGTATCCATCGCTTCCCCATGGTCAGATCCGGCAGGAGTCGCTCCAGCTTCCCCTCGTCCAGCAGGAGGAAGGCTCGGCCACTGATGTCTTGCTTCTTGAAGACCTCAAGGATTTCTCTGGGCAGGTCCATCGGCTTCAGGTGTTGCTGGAGCTGGTCGACCGTCATGTCGTGCACTGGAGCTTGTGACGGGGCTGCCGAACCTGAAGGGCGAGCACACAAGATGGATGCCTCACATAACATCGATTTGGCCGACATAATGCAAAAGTTATGCGGGCTGCGTAAGAACAAATCGTACGATACTGACGGAGAAACTTGTATTATTGTATTGTATTACTTTATTTGAAGAGGATACGTCCATCCTCCAGTAGTCCTCTGTTTTAAAAGTCTTCTCTCTCTCTCTCTCATATATTTAAATCACATCTCTCTAGATCACATTTCTCTAGATCACATCTCTCTGGATCATCCCCCCCCCTCTCTCTCTCTCTCTCTCTATCTATCTCTCTCTTTTTCTTCTCAAAACGCTCTCTCTCATATCTTTAGATCACATCTCTTTCGAACACATCTCTCTAGATCACATCTCTCTCTCTCTCTCTCTCTTTCTCTCATTGTGAAAAGCAATATTCTTACAAAAATATCATATTACAAAACCAGAAAAAAGAAAGTATCTCTCAGAATAATGCACAATATAAAGTGAGCAGTTCTCCTAAACAGTCATTTAAGAAGTGGGTCAATATTTCTACAGCTAAAAGATTTTCATAAACTATATTAATTGTCAGGGACCTACTCTCTGGAAATGTCATGGTTTTTTATTTCGCCAGTTCATGCCTTCCTTGATCAACAGCAGTCTGGATATGCACGACCATGCAGAGTACATGACACGGTGCCACGGTCATCTTCTTTAAGACAAGCGAAAACTTTTGTTTGAAAAAGACGCTCACAGATTCGGCATACCTGGAATGGCTTCCTCGTGTTCCGGAGCCTCCTTTGGACAGTTCGGAGTTCTGCGCGAAATATTCTCAAGGATTAATCTTTTCCTGGGTCAAGGAGCAAGTGATACTGTGGAAACGGCGTTTGTTCGTTGCCCATTAGAAGGCAGATTGAAAGTCTCGCGTAGTTCATATGCAGGAAATTTTGTCCGCAAGTCTTGCATGTGAACGATATCAAACTCCCATGCGTTCCATCTATCTGTCCGTCGAGTTAAGTAGTAATTGAACTCTCAAAATGAAGAAGAAAAGTAGAGCTTGAATCATTTTTAAAATAAAGGCTGATTCATTCTTTGGGAAAGATACACGAACTGACATTTTCTGCAATATTAAATTTTCAGATGGCATGAGACCAATCGATCTGCAAAGCCAAGTGGATTTACGGAAACAATTACGAAAATAGGAGGCTTGACGAAGATTAGAAAAAAAGGAAAGCGTGTTTCAAAAGTGTACCAGTGTTTTTGTGGGTGTCCACAATGATTATGACGTCAGTCCATTCATTGGTGTGGCGGTCAAAAAGATCTGGACACTAACGCCACAAGTTTTAGGTCGGTGATGGTCATGATGCAGATGCAGATGATGATGATGATGATGATGATGATGATGATGATGATGATGATGATGATGATGATGATGATGATGATGATGATGATGATGGTGGTGGTGGTGATGGTGATGGCGATGATGATGATGATGGTGATGGTGACGATTGTGATGATGATGACGATTGTGATGATGATGACGATTGTGATGATGATGACGATTGTGATGATGATAGTGGGGGTGATGGTGATAATGATGACAACGACGACGAGACCACGATGCTGATGATATTGTGGTGGTGGTGGTGGTGGTGGTGGTGGTGGTGGTGGTGGTGGTGGTGGTGGTGGTGGTGATGATGATGGTGAAGGTGATGATGATGGTGATGATAATGACTGATGATGATGATGATGATGATGATGATGATGATGATGATGATGATGATGATGATGATGATGATGATGATGCTGCTGCTGCCGCTGATGATGATGATGATGATGATGATGATGATGATGATGATGATGATGATGATGACGACGACGATGATGATGATGATGATGATGATGATGATGATGCAGAAGTGGCAGCAGCAGCAATGGTAGGGTAATAACAACAATGTTGACGACAACGATATTGATGACAGTTTATATCTTTCACATTAAAAGTGACAAGGGAGAAAACCTGCGAACACACAGGCACACATATGTTTTTAATAAAACTTGCTATAACCCTGAATAGCACCACATTCGTGAATGATCTAGGCATAGTTTCAACCAGCTGCTTCTCTCGTATTTGTGTTGTGCAATTCTTTATGTTCACCTCGTTTTGCCTTGATTGTCTGCTTGTACTTTCCTATGATAAATATTGATATGTATTTGTGTCCTTGAAGGCTCCTGGCAACGACCAACATTTTGGGGGGTCAATTTTTGTCTTCTGTCTGTAAAAGTTTTGTTATGGTTTGCTACTGTCACTGATGTTATTGTTAAATATGTGTGTTTGCAGGTTTTCTCCATTTCCTCCTTTTAAAGTTGTTTTTTCAAATATCAAAACCTAGTTTATACCTTGAAACCCGTCCAGCACAGCCAGCTGCATGCGGATTTAAGACAAAAACAAACGACGAAGATAATTTGAATAAAAATTTACGTATAAACATTATTTAAAACAAGAAACACACACACATACACACACACACACACACACACACACACACACACACACACACACACACACCACAAACACAGAGAGAGAGAGAGAGAGAGAGATAGAGAGAGACTGACTGACTGACTGACTGACTTTATTGTTCAGGCCACCGGCCCATCACAAGTACATACATGACTTGCTTCCATGTCAGGAGCTCCGCATTCTCTATCAACATTGAGAAGGTATGGCATAAACAACTGGAAGTACATACTCGCATACATTACTGTCTAGGTTGTGCAAGTGTAGCAATCATTTGACACATTATTTACATGTACAATCAGACAGCATTGCTTTAGGTGATTTGTTCTGGACAAGTCAGACACTGATCTCGTAGTTGGAAGGCATAATAAATGTACATTGCCACCCTGCGTGTTTTCATAAAACCACATCCATTTATTAAAAAGGTAGCATCAGTGGCCTCAGGACATTTAAGATATTCCTTAATGTATCTGTTACGTAAATCATTGTACAAGGGACAGTCGAACAAAAAATGTTTCTCATTTTCTATTACACCACAGAAGGGGCATTGCTGGTCTTCACTATATCTGTGCGAGAACTGATTAGAGAGAGAGAGAGATAGAGAGAGAGAGAGAGAGAGAGAGAGAGAGAGAGAAATTGTTTATCAAGGATGGATTTTAGGCATTTCTGCCTATCTTACAAACTGTCCTTGCTCATAAAGAAATGACCATCATGGATAGGTAAGAAAAAATACACGGTAGCTAATCTACGTACAACAGTTCGTAAGGTATATGAACAATATGATCAACATTACCAATGATCTGTGTGCGAGAAAAAGCCCTACCCAGCTTCCCACGGTGTATCCCTCATCCTCACTCCCCAGCGTGTTTTCTAACTATTTCGTGACCAAGGTAGATAAGCTGCGAGAGGACCTTGACTCTGAGCCTTCTGTCCCACACCCCCTTGGTAAACCATTCAGTGGCAATTTCTTAGAATCTTTCGCCCCTGTCACTGAATCAGATGTCCGCAAGATCTTGTCTAACTCCGCCCCTAAAACATGTGAACTTGACCCCATCCCAACTCCCCTGCTCTTTGAGTGTTTAGACGTAGTGCTCCCCACCCTGACCAAGATTGTAAATGAGTCCCTCACTTCTGGGACATTCCCGGATGCCGACAAAACTGCTCTTGTTATCCCACTGTTGAAGAAACCTAACCTGGACCATAATGAGTTAAAAAACTTCCGGCCTGTTAGTAACTTGTCATTTGTTTCAAAACTGATAGAAAAGGTAGTTCTGTCTCAGCTCTCTGCTCACCTCACGTCCAACCAACTGTTCAACCCCCTACAGTCTGCGTATCGGCCTGGACACAGCACAGAAACAGCTTTAGTGAAAATTGTAAATGACCTTTTACGTGCTCTAGACAGAGGAGAAGTCTCTATTCTGGCGCTGCTCGATTTATCGGCAGTATTTGACACAATAGATCATGCTATTCTCATCAGCCGTCTTGAATTTGTGTTTGGCGTTAGTGACTCTGCCTTGAACTGGTTTTCGTCGTACTTGTCCAACCGTACTCAGACTGTATCCATCAACAATAACACTTCTGATCCTACTCTGCTGCGCTGTGGCGTGCCACAAGGGTCGGTCTTAGGACCAGTTTTATTTGTTCTGTATACCACTCCTCTCGCAGATATCATGACTGCCCATTCGGTTCTTCATCATTCTTATGCAGATGATACGCAGGCGCAAAAGTCGGGTGATCCCAAGAGTTTCGACACTCTAATGCACTCAATGCAAGCATGTGTCCTTGATGTCAAGTCATGGATGACATTCAATAAGCTGAAATTAAATGATGAGAAGACCGAGGTAATGGTTGCCTCCTCACCACGCATGTCTACCTCTGTCCAGCTCCCAGACTCCATCACCATCGGCAATGCTACTGTCCCCTTTTCTAACCCAGTGAAAAATCTGGGCGTTACGTTAGATTCCCACCTCACTATGCATGCACAGGTTCAGACCATCATTCGTTCTGTGAACTTTGAGCTCCGTCGCATCGGCTCAATCCGTCACTATCTCTCTGAGCAAGCGGCCAAGACCCTCGTCTCAGCGTTCATTCTATCCAAGCTAGATTATTGTAATGCTCTGCTTTATGGCTGTCCCGAGTATCTCATTGACAGGTTACAAAAACTGCAGAACAACGCCGCTCGCCTGATCTGTAGAGTCCGCAAATTTGAGCATATCACCCCCTACCTTCAGGAACTACACTGGCTCCGTGTCGAGGAACGCATCATTTACAAAATTGCATGCTTATCTTTCAACGCATTCACACAGACAGGACCCGCATACCTCACAGCCCTCATAGACACTTACACGCCACGCAGAACACTTCGCTCTTCAGCAAACACCACCACCCTCGTCCCTCGTAAAATGAAATCATCTTTTGATGACCGCTCTTTCTTTGCCTCCGCTCCTCTCGTCTGGAACTCTCTCCCTGCTAATCTTCGTCTGTATCCCTCTTCCGAGTCTGACTCTTTCCGCGCTGATCTAAAGACACACCTGTTCTCTCTTGCATACACATCTGCCAAATAGACCCTCCCCCCTCCCTCCCACTGACCCCACCCGCTCAACTTCACAGCTCCCCGTACATATTCTCGTAATTGTATATTGTAAATATTTTGTTTTTTGATTCACTTATGTCGTTTGTGTTTGCTTGCTTGTTTGTTCTCTTCATTTGCTTATTTCATTCTTGTTCAGATTGTCTGCTTGATTGTTTATTTACTGTGTTGGTATGCCTGCTTGATTGTGTTCGATTATTTAGCCTGCTTGTTTGTTTATTTTCTTTTGTTGTATGCTTGCTTCAACTGTGTTTGATTATTCTGCCTGCTTGCTTGTTAATGCTATGCGTTTGTATGCTTGCTCTGATTGTACGTGATTTTGCTGCTAGTGTTGATTGCCTACGTGATTTGCCTGTATCTGATTGTCTGCTTGTGATATGTGAACGAGATTGTAAAGCGCTTAGAGCTCACCTGAGAATAAGCGCTATAGAAATTCCCATTATTATT
>JAWQFJ010034889.1:10000-19486 GCA_034096865.1 Theodoxus fluviatilis | reverse complement strand
TGGTCAAATATAGTTTTTCTGGTTTAATTTAGAGGTAGCTTAAATATATCATATTCAAAGACAAGAGAATATGCTCATTTCAAGGCCATTTCGAAGCAGTAGAGTCTTTGTGTTAAATAGCATGACAGTCACCAAAAACACACCAATGGCGAGTAAGAGTAGTAGAGCGTTGGACGGCGCAGCCATAGAGCGATTTTGACGGGACAAACTCAGCTGAAATCGTGTTAGTTTTTATTGGCGGTTGTTTGTTGTCAGTTTATGCCCTTAGTAGGAACAAATCAGTTAGAGAACCGATACTTCATTTATGTTGCAATAGTTTGCACATATTGGAAAAAAGAAAGTATGTGTACGAACTCGGCGACCTTCAGGGGGGGGGGGCCGAGGTGACTCTAAATAGGACGCGCACGCGCTGTTCGAAGAAATTCATCTGACCGGAAGTGGCCGTCGGTTCGAATAGAATCCATTTTTCTAGGATTCGCACATATCAATAACACCAAACAATAACCAATGTAACATGAAAGATGAAAGTCTTCCTGAGGTTGTCTAATTTTTTTAAATTAAGGTGGTAGGGATTTCCGTCGGTAATTGTGGTATCAGAATACACTCGTTGCTTGCTACGTACATGAGTACATATGCCCAAGCATCTGAGCCAATCCAGGCAATACCCACTTCACTATTCATCGGCTAATTTGTGGAACAATCCACAATAAGTGTTGTGAAAATACACAAACCGATATCCGAATGAAAAGTCTTAGTTTATGATAGCAGACAGGTTTCAAGAACATAGTGTCGTGTAGTTTTGATGTTTCAATACCTGATCTTATTTCCGCTGAGCGGAGAACATACAAGACGGTACATAAAAAAAACACACCCTCCGCAACTAGTGACCGACCGCGGTGCGGCTCGACGGAAGTTTAGGCATTTTGCGACTCGGGTTCGGTCTCTTCTAAACACCGTCCGTTCGTCGCAAGTTACTCATTTGATCAAGTTTGAACACTTTACTAACTCATTGGAGGAAAGATTGCTTCTTTCGTTCGGTGTAGTGTTGAACTTCCGCGTGTCGCGTGTGAAAATCGAAAAAAAAAAAAAGACGAAGTTTATGGATGCTGGAAAGTCTGTCGAACGTCATCGGACATTTTTGACTCACATGCGAAGCAAAGTGAGTCTATGTACTGAGCCGTGTCTTCCGTCCGTCCGTCCGTCGTCCGTCCGTCCGGGCGTAAAAAACTTAAACGTTGGATTTTTCTCGGAGACTATTAAGTCTATCAACACCAAATGTGGCATGATGGTGTATGATGACAAGGCCTCAAAAAACATACATAGTGACTTGACCTTGCTTCAAGGTCAAGGTCACAGGAGCCATAAATGTGGTCTCAAAAACAGTCATTTTTCACATTTTCCCAATTTTCTCCCACGTTATTGAGAATGGCGACCTTAGCTACAAGTGGTATATAGGTCAAAGCAAGCCCTATCTTTTGATACCAGTTTGGTTGACCTTGCTTCAAGGTCAAGGTCACAGGAGCTCTTCAAAGTTGGATTGTATACATATTTTGAAGTGACCTTGACCCTGAACTATGGAAGATAACTGTTTCAAACTTAATAATTATGTGGGGCACATGTTATACTTTCATCATGAGACACATTTGGTCACATATCATCAAGGTCAAGGTCACTTTGACCCTTAGAAATGTGACCAAAATGGGGTAGTGAACCACTAAAAGTGACTATATCTCATGGTAGAAAGTGCCAATAAGCACCATTGTGCTTCCTATGTCTTGAATTAACAGCTTTGTGTTGCATGACCTTGGATGACCTTGACCTTGGGTCAAGGTCACATGTATTTTGGTAGGAAAAATGTGTAAAGCATTTCTTTGTGTATGATGTCATTGGTAGGTTTAGTTGTTTGACCTTGACCTTGAAGGTCACCTGAAGGTCAAGGTCATATAAAGGTCAAGGTCAAGCATGTGAGGTAGCGTTATGTGGCTTTGCCCTTCCCCCTTCTGTGTTAAAAATGTTGCTCAACTCCCGCTTCTTTTCCCGATCAATTTCGTACAGACACCCTCGGATTCTACAAGATTTCCCCCTTCCAACGCTATATTCGATGTTAATGTACGATGAATCTACTTTTGTCTAGCTCACGGATTGTGCGCTTGAAAGGAGAAAAACAGGCGGAAATTTTCCACCTGTTTGTGTGTACATCGGACCGCAATGGCGTTGTGTAGACGCGTGCTCGATTACCACATTCAGCGTGCGTTAATCGTTGAAGCACCAGACAATTTGGGACAAAAGTATCATCATTTTAAGGAGTACTTGTTTGAAAATTTTCTGCATTTGTCAGTTTTTGAATCAATCTGCTGTAAAAATAATAAAAAGAATTAGATTTTTTTACAACGGGTGTATTGTGCGTGAGTTTGGTCGTGCGCCATACACTTTTCTCTTTAAAATTGTCATGTATCACAGTACGCTAGGTCATGGAAAATGTTGTTGAAGGTCATGGAAAGTCATGGAAAAGTCATGGAATTTTGTATCTAAAAACCTGTACGAACCCTGTGTGTTTGTGTGTGTGTGTGTGTGTGTGTGTGTGTGTGTGTGTGTGTGTGTGTGTGTGTGTGTGTGTGTGTGTGTGCATTGACTAAAGAAATACCAGCATTTGCCCCTTAAATACAACATATTAAATTTTGCCTGGCATCTAAACAAAGGTCTATTTTTAGTAAACATCATGATGTTACTCCCCTTTTAATAGAGATATCTGGAGCCTCCCCATGAATGTGCTTGACAAGTGACTTTATTTTATGTTTCAGGTTTCCAAACTTTGCAGTGGCAAACCTCACTCGACAGAGTGTCCGCGCTGCCCTTTCCCGGGGCATCTCTGCTGATCAGGTTGTCATCTTCTCCGTCTCCATCCTCGTGTCGTGTCTCTGTAGTCAGTGTGTGTGTCTGTGTGTGTGTGTGTGTGTGTGTGTGTGTGTGTGTGTCTGTGTGTGTGTGTGTGTGTGTGTGTGTGTGTGTGTGTGTGTGTGTGTGTGTGTGTGTGTGTGTGTGTGTGTGTGTGTGTGTGTCTGTGTGTGTCTCTGTCTCTCTCTCTCTCTCTCTCTCTCTCTCTCTCTCTCTCTCTCTCTCTCTCTCTCTCTCTCTCTCTCTCTCTCTCTCTCTCTCTCTCTCTCTCTCTCTCTCTCTCTCAAGCCCTCCCTCCCTCCCTCCCTCCCTCCCTCCCTCCCTCCATCCCTCCCTCCCTCCCTCCCTCCCTCCCTCCCTCCCTCCCTCCCTCCCTCCCTCCCTCCCTCCCTCCCTCCCTCCCTTCCTCCTTCCCTCTCACCTTCTATCTAATTATCCCATTTTTCTTTTGCCCATGGCATATAAATGCAGCCTGTCTTCCTATTTGTCATAATAATTTATCCATCATTTTCCATCATTAAGATCTAAAACAAACCCGCTTCCCCTGAGAGAATGGAGCGTTAATGCGACTTCTTTCATGTGCTCCTTTACCAGAATGTGTTCTAATTTTCATCATTAGCATCCTTTCCCATAACAGTCTGCCCTTTTGCTTGGGGAAGTGGGAGGGTGAGGTGGGGGTCAGAGATGAGGGTTTGAAATCTTTTAACAAGCCATGTGCCATTCTTAGGCATAGCTGTTGTGGTAGTTCAGCGGAGTAGAGCTGTAATCTACAGTGCAAGAGTTCTGTCTCTCCCCACCCTCCTCTAAGATCGACAACTGCGTTGGCTGGGTCACCTCTCCCGTTTGGACGATGGACGAATACCCAAAGGTCTCCTCTATGGAGAACTTGCAGAGGGCAAGAGGTCAACTCGTCGCCCTCAGCCGCGCTACAAGAACATATGCAAATACAATGTTTGTGGAGTACTGGAGCCACGCTACAAGAACATATGCAACATACAATGTTTGTGGAGTACTGGAGCCGCGCTACAAGAACATATGCAACATACAATGTTTGTGGAGTACTGGAGTCGAGCAAAAAATGTATGTACTCAAGTGAGATGACCAGCACCCGACTTATTCCATCCTTTCTTGATAATTGGTGGCCCTAAAAAAAGCCGTTAATCTTCTCGATGCCTTTGAGGTCTTACTGACTCTGGTCAAGCTCTTGTTGAGATCTGCCATGACCGTCGACAAGACTCCGCCACCAAGTCGACAAGAGCAACACCAGAGTCAGCAAGACGTCGAAGTCTGCCATGACCGTCGACAAGACTCCACCACCAACTTGACAAGAGCACGACAGGAGTCAGCAAGACCCCGAAGGCGTCAAGAAGATTAGCAGCCCTTTCCAGGACCACCAGTTATCAAGAAAGATTGCAATTAGTTGCGTCCTGGTCACCTCACTTGAAAACAAGACGTCTGCAAGCAAGATTTCAAGGCAATGGAGATTGACGTGGACACCTGGGAAGCATCTGCTGTGAGCAGGTGTACCTGGAGACAAAGGATGCAGGAAGGTGTCTCCCAGTTCGAGAGGAACATGTGCCCAGTTACTCAGAGGCTAGCCGCCTGCAAGCATAGGCCACTGTCAACATGTGACAACAGTTGATCTGCAGATGAAAAGGTTGTCAAATGTTGACACTTGTTGACATCAGCCTATGCTTGCAAGCAACTAACCCTAAGAAACAAGGTGCTGATGGAGGGGACGGATGGCTAGCCTCTCCAGAGGAAGGCCCAGCTACCTGCAGACAGACCGGCTTCAACTTTCATTTGTGGATGCTGTGGTTTGGACTGCCAATCCCGCATCGGACTCCTGAGCCACAACAGATGCTGGCGACGCGACGGGACAGGACTGGCACCCAGTGGCAAAAATCCGTAGTTCTTTCGGGACATAGGGACGTTTGTCTGTTTCTATTACATGGTCTCAGCTGTTCACGTCATGGTTGATAGTTTTGTTCTGTGTCACTTAAGACAATCATTTACTCTCGAATGCATTTTTTATTGCCTCATCTCCTAACCACCCAGTTCCCTAACCTCTATCATCCCCCCACTACGATTCCTCCCACCGCCACGTCGGCTTAGGCCTACTAGCCTACAAGGCTGAAGGCCGCAAAAAAAAAAAAAAAAAAAAAAAAATCCCCCCACCCCCACCTCCCACCCCCCTATTGACTTGCAGCAGCATTCTTAGTTTCTGGAAAGATGATTTTTAATTTAATGAACCTTCCGTTCTTCTTTTAATCAGATCCTGAACTTCTTGAAGAGCCATGCTCACCCAGAGATGATGAAAAAGGTAAGAGGCAAGAAGGCAGAGAGACAGATGGGTAGGCAGAGAGACACATGGACGCACAGACTGACTGACAGATGGGAAAGCAGAGAGACACATGGATGGACAGACTTACTGCAGACCTGTGCACTTGTACGAAAAAATCGTACAATGTACGATTTTTGAAGCATTGTACGACTGGTTTTCACGATCTCACGATTTTTTTCGTGTTGGAGTTCCAGTGTGTGTGTTGTGTTTTTGTGTCGTTTGGAGTTTGAGAAAAAATCTTCTGATTTTTCACCCAGAATCTTCTGATTTTGAAAATCTAGGGTGCACAGGTCTGTTACTGACAGATGGGAGGCAGAGAGACACATGGATGGACAGACTGACTGACAGATGGGTAGGCAGAGAGACACATGGACGGACAGACTGACAGATGGGTAGGCAGAGAGACACATGGACGGACAGACTGTCTGACAGATGGGTAGGCAGAGAAACAAATATGATCCTCCTGCTCCTCCTCCTGCTGCTCCTCCTCCTGCTGCTCCTCCTCCTGCTGCTCCTCCTGCTGCTCCTCCTCCTGCTGCTGCTCCTCCTGCTGCTCCTCCTCCTGCTGCTGCTCCTCCTCCTGCTGCTCCTCCTCCTCCTGCTGCTCCTCCTCCTGCTCCTGCTCCTCCTCCTCCTCCTCCTCCTCCTCCTCCTCCTCCTCCTCCTCCTCCTCCTCCTCCTCCTCCTCCTCCTTGTCCTCCTCCTCCTCCTCCTCCTCCTCCTCCTCCTCCTCCTCCTCCTCCTCCCCCTCCTCCTCCTCCTCCCCCTCCTCCTCCCCCTGCTCTTCATCCTGCTCCATCTGTTGCTCCTCTCCCTCCCGCTGCTCCTCTCCCTCCTCCTCCCCCTCCCCCCCTGCTCCTGCTCCATCTGCTGCTCCTCTTCCTCCTGCTCCTCCTCTCTCTCTCCCCCTCCCCCCCCCCCCCCCCCCCCGCATTCTCCTCCTCCTCCAGTGTTGCTGCCATTGTCTGTGCGTCTCTGTCTGTGTGTCTCTGTGTGTCTGACTGTCTGCCTGCCTGCCTGTCTGTGCGTGTGTCAGTTTGTCTGTCTGTCTGTCTGTCTGCCTTCCTGCCTGCCTGCCTGCCTGCCTCAATGCCTGCCTGTCAGTCCATTCATCCATCTGTCCATTTGTCCATCCATCTGGCCTACAAGGTTGATAGGTCATAGGCCGCAAAATACTAGCCATCCATCCATCCATCCATACATTCATCCATCCGTCTGTCTGTCTTTTTATCAGTTCATTTATTTTTGGCATGTTCCCTTTGCAGACTCCAGTGATTCCACCAACTGTGACGGACCAGATTCGTCTGTGGGAGTTGGAGCGTGACCGGTTCCAGTTCACTGACGGAGTTCTGTACAGCCAGTTCCTCTCACAGACTGACTTCACCACGCTCCGTGACTATGCCAAGGTAGGGCAGTGAAGTGTGTGTGTGTGTATATGTGTGTGTGTGCATGTGTGTGTATGCATGTGTGTATGTGTTTGCATGTGCGCATACATGCACATGTGTGTATGTCTTTATTGGGTGTGTCAGTGTTCTTGGGTTAGTGTGCATGTGTGTTTATGTGTGTATGTGTGTTTATGTGTGTATGTGTGTTTATGTGTGCATGTGTGTATATGTGTGTGTATGTGTGTGCTGCTAAGAAAATGACTTTTGGCGGGAAATGTTCATCTCTTGAGAAAGCTGCGGTCAATCGCCAAGATGACAATAACATTGCTGTTAAGAAGAGGATATTTTGGGAAAGATGATGGTCCAGGATCTAACACTTGGTTCGTTTTTCCCCCCTCCCCCCCCCTCATCCCACCTCCACCCCCCAAAAGAAATTATGATCGTAATGTGAGATTTTCCCACCAGAACTTGGGGTAATGCAAATCTGTGTGTTTCAAACAGGAAATGGTGGCGATTTAGATATGTCCGTGTTTTTCAGGAAAAGTGTATGTAAAAAAAAAAGTCTTGTTCTGTAAATACTCCCGCACTAAACTTGTTTGTCTTGAAAAAGGAGGCCGGTGTTGGACTAGCTGACGTAGAAAAAAAGAAGCAATGAGACTCGTCCAAAGTCAAGTATTCATTTGCAAAGCTTTCGGAGCCAAGTAGGCTTCTTCATCAGTGCAGTCTTCTATGCAAATACGTACCTGAAGTTGGACCAAAGTCTTCTTGCTTCGTTTTTAAACTTGTTTGTGTGAACCACAAAACACAAAATGAGGGGGGAGCAACAAACCTCATTTCAAGGAATCAGCCAAATAGGTTGAGAGAGATTAGGTGTGACATTTTTTAGATTTGAATTTATTTGGTATCTGCATTGATTTGTTCGTAACCACAGCACCGTGTTTTTCTGGACTTTCCATTGGCAGTTGTCGGGGTGGTCAGCTTTTACACCACATTCAAAATGGCCACCATGCTTTACTTGTTATACCAAAGAAGAAAAAAAATTGTGGCTACGGTAACCCAACCGACCCTATTTTTTTCTGCAGACCCAAAACTTTATTTCTGATCTTGGGAAATTACAAAATAGAGGAAAAAAGGAGGAAAAAATCGATAGTAATCACAAATGTGTGTGCTGTCCCATCTTCCCTGCACTCGGGGAATCCACCATTCATAAATAGATAAATGAATGCATGAATGAATGAGTAAATAAATGAATAAATACATTTTTAAAAATTTAATTTGTTTAAAGCAAAAGAGACATTTTCATTCACGTTCAATATGACTGACCTCTTGTATATTTTTTTAAGTGGATTTTTTCAAGTTCAGACCCACCTATCGACCCTCTCTTTTTTGGCCATGTTACTGTAACCACGAGTAATTTTTTTCCTTAGGAAAAAATAAGCGTAAACACCTGAGGCGCTTTTTCTCTGAACGTCACACCAGTGGACACCAGTCTTCTGATGCACATGACTGTCACTATGGGTGCGTTTGTTTGGCCCAAAATCTCAAGAGAATCGCGAGGGCTAGGCATTGCGCGTGTTTGTTTGGCCCAAAATCTCTAGAGAATCACGAGGGCTAGGCGATTCCTTCGTTCCTTGCTCATAAGGACGCACTCGCTGTGAAGGCGGGAGGCCGAGGGAGGTCCGGAGCTCCCTCGATCCTTCCCGCTGCAGTGACCCGGATAAACCAAAATGGCGGAGACAGTGCAAGTTCGGCTAGTGTTCAGAGAGAACAGTGCCTGTCATGTGCTTCTCAGGGTTCGAGAATGGAAAAGTGTACCTACACGGAAGTATTTGCTGTTCGAGTGTTCATTTGTATGTATAGTGGAGTAGGTGTATTGGGTATTTCTGGACATACACTGCCGAAAATTTTTTATCGCTTGCAGTATACGTACGCTGTATAAATTATGTCCCTGGCACCAGGACGCAGCCATGTTGTTCCGCCTTGCGAGATGATTGGCCGTTTTTCTAGCTGTAGGTGCGTCTCACTCGCCCTTGACTAGCCATTCTGGGAGAATCGCGAGATTTGGGGCCTAACAAACGCGCCCTCTTTCTCTCATTTCCTAGCTGTTTGCGTCACTGGAAAGAGAAGTGTCTGCACTTTGCGCCCACGTGCATAGCTAGGGGATTTTCCAACTGTGACTTCAGTTTAACAAACATTGATACAACGCCGAAGCCCAGTGGATGAAAATTCAGGGTATGGCACTCTACCTTCGCTGTCCGAATTTTCCGACTGTGGCACTTCAAGGGTTAAAAAGACAATAGAACGAGCTTTTTAAGGTGCAGGAATTGTGGAAATGTGATAATGAACAGATATGCTGTGTGCATTTAGAGATATGTACTCCTGCTACCTGTATTTTGAGAACATTGCATCTGATGTCGACAACTACGCTGTCTGTGACTGAATTTATTTTTTCATCACATAGAAGTGATATAAAGATGTAGAACTAGAAGCAAGAACATTAAGAATGCCAAAATCGACTGTTTTACTGCTGTCTACCTAAGTTCAGTGTTAGTTCGAAATGGCGCAAGGCATATTCAACGAATCATTTCTGTGAAACAGGGGTTTGTTGAATGTGATCAATGAGGGAAGGGGGATCATTTGAATGAGTTTGAATGAATGAAGTGTCTGCATCTTGGCTGCGTTGCGTAGACGCCAGGACTTGCGAGGTATAGGCCGGTGACAACATTTGACTGCCTTTTCATTCGCTTTCATCGTTTTGACACCGGCCTATTCCTTGCAGGATCTTGCCAGATACTAGCGTAAGCAACGCGCCCCTATATTTGCATCTGCATCAGTTGTGTTACTCTCCTTGCAGGAAATGGC
>JAWQFJ010034889.1:0-7500 GCA_034096865.1 Theodoxus fluviatilis | reverse complement strand
AGCTTCAACTATCTGGACTACTCTACTCATTACTGGGTTTGAAAATGCCTGGGTAAATCGGGAAAATGTCAATGAACGCAATTAATGGCAGGAGCTTAGAAAGAAGTACACGTGCAACAGAGGAGTTGCTGGGCGTTCGATTTGAAAGGGAGCAATTGTTCTGCATGGCACACACAGTTCAGAGGCAGCCTAAAGAATTGGCACCCTGTGGGTTGGGGGTTAAAAGAATACACCCACCGTGTCTTCCTGTAAGAGGCGAAAAACTAGAGACATTGTGACTTGATTTGCGTTTACTCTAAACTGTTCGTGTGGTGATCGTGCTTGTGGCCTTCCATAGCATGCAAAGGCTGATGGCCCGTAAAACTCCATTCATCCATCCGTCCATCTAGCCTCCCAGCCAGCCACCCAGCCTCTATCCATGAAACAGTATTTCAGTCTCCATGGTCACTCGATCTTGGAATTGATTGCCACATGGGCGGTCTGCAAAACCCTAACAGCATCAGGTGGCAGAACAGGAACTCGCGAGTTAAACACTCATGGCATAGGACTCGACAGAGACGTGGGACGTATGACCCACTGTGACTCCTAGTATGAGTTTGCAGGTTACATCCAGTCACCCACATTTCGTTAGAAGCGAATTACTAGGGTCATCGTGACTTGAATTCCGCTTACTCGAAACTATTCTTGTCATTTTCATGCTCAATGGCCTTACGCAGACTACAAAGGCAGATGGGCCGTGAAACTAACTCCATCCATCCTTCCATCCATCCTTCCTTCCATCCATCCAACCATCCATTTCTCCTTTCATTCATCCATCCATCCTTCCTTCCTTCCACCCATCCATCCTTCCTTCCATCCTTCCATCCATCCATCCTTCCTTCAGGCCATCCATCCTTCCATCCATCCAACCATCCATCCATTTATCCTTTCACTCATCCATCATTCTTCCTTCCTTCCACCCATCCATCCTTCCATCCATCCATCCATCCTTTCATCCATCCATCATTTCATCCATCCATCCTTTCATTATTCCACCCATCCATCCTTCCATCCATCCATCCTTTCATCCATCCGTCATTTCATCCATCCATCCTTTCAGCCATCCATCCATCCATCCTTCCATCCTTTCATCCATCCATCCTTTCATCCATCCATCATTTCATCCATCATCCTTTCATCCTTCCACCCATCCATCCTTCCATCCATCCATCCTTTCATCCATCCATCATTTCATCCATCCATCCTTTCAGCCATCCATCCATGCATCCTTCCATCCATCTATCCATCCTTCCATCACCTGCACCCCGTGCTATTCCCTGTTCGAGTCACGTTGAGGCCTGCCCAGCATTGTGTAGGACGAGCGTCTCGGGGTTCCCTGACCTACTTCCCATTACGTCGTGTTAATCCAACGCGGCAGAGCGACCCTCGACCTTCGCCATATGCAACGCATGGCTGTTCTAATTGGGCGATGCCTACGCCTGCTTGTGCCGATGTTTCGACTTGCCGCAGGTGATTATGGAACTTGCGGCAAGTGCCAGCAGCTCGACATCGACGTTGATATTCATGCACCTTGACGTCCGATGCATTCTAGTCCACTAGAGACTTCGCCTGCCGGCAAAACAGTCTCTAACACAGTTCATATCACGTGATGAAACGATTCCGTCCGGAATATTCATAAGGCGGTCACACGAGAGGCGTGTGGGATAGCACTCTGCTTCCTGACATACGCCGTTAAAGTAGTTCTAAGACTACTTCGCACAAAAACTCATAAATTACGTTTGTTGAGGCAATAAACAAGCGTTTTATCGATAAAATAAAATGTTTGTGTTGAAATGGAAACAAGTGTTGACATCTGAATGATTTCTGTGAAAATTTGAAATCATTCAGATGTCAACACTTGTTTCCACTTCAACACAAACATTTTATTTTATCGATAAAACGCTTGTTTATTGCCTCTACAAACGTAATTTATGAGTTTTTGTGCGAAGTAGTCTTAGAACTACTTTAACGGCGTATGTCAGGGAGCAGCGTGCTATCCCACAAGCCTCTCGTGTGACCTCCTCATGCATATTTCGGACGGAATCGTTCCATCACGTGATATGAACTGTGCTAGAGACTGTTTCGCCGGCAGGCGAAGTCTCCAGTGGACTAGAAGGTGTGCACATCACTCCATTTGTTGTTGTTGTTGTTGTTGCGTACCTGGGCTAAACACTCCCAGGATCACCCAAGTGGGTGAAATGATTGCGTGTGTGACTGTTTTTGAACACCCTGCCATATAAGCAGCCACACTCCGTCTTCAGGGGATTTGATCTCTGTCTCCAGAGAATGCCAGTTGTTATGTTAGGAGCTTACCACGTTTGAAGATAATCCCCACATAACAGTACAACATAACAACATTTTGCGCTAGCCTTGGTTTTTGACTGGAGTCCACAAATAACAACAGCCGAAGTCTCCAGTGGACTAGAATGGGTGTGCACATCACTCCAGTCACTTGTGGCGTATTCGAATGCAGCAGTCCCCCGTTACAAAGCCACTAGAGCCCTCTTCGGCTTCCTTCACATTGGATACTAGCTTCGCCCAATAGACCTTATTCACGCGACCCGCCATTTTGGTTTTAAAACGAGGCCCCGTACGCTAACGCGGCGACCGCGCTACCTTCACAGTATTGCTGGAGCGGCAATTTGACAAATGTTCCGGACTTTTCTCAAGGTGATGTGGAAAGATGGTCGAACGAAGGCAGAACAATAGCAAGAAGACAAAGTGACAAAGGCTATGAGAAGTGGATTGAAGGGTTTATCGACTACGATGCCATCAAAGGTTGGTACACAGTGACAAGTTCTTTCGCTTAGATTAGAATTGAGTGTTCGAGTTTTTTTTTCTTGGTGTCGCTTTCAAATCTGTTCACAGTACTAGGCTGGCTGGTTTACTTAGATGTGATTTTTTTTAATGCGTGCTAACTGATATTAGGTTTAGAGCTTGAATTTTCGATGATATTACACAAGTTCTTTTTCGCTTACAACTTTAAGAAATTTAAACTAATTTCTATGTTTTCTTGACATACTTACCAGTAGACAACTCATAGGTATATGACCTTTCACCTCGAAAAAAGATTTGCATAAATCTTCCCCACCCACGTGGCCACCCCATAAGCCAATGAAGTGGCTTCATCCATAGCGTCATAGCCAGTGAAAGGGAGGCAACTCTCCCTTTTCCCGCGCATGCGCTCAGATACCAGGGTACTGGCCACGTGGCCTCACTTTCGACAACACACCGAGACTAGTGAAGATGCACAAAAATGGGGAGGAGGGTGGGAAAAATAATGTTGTCTACTGGTAAGTATGTCAAGAAAACATAGAAATTAGTTTAAATTTCTTAAAGTTTTCTATCCATACTGACCAGTAGACAACTCATAGGTATGATTACCCCAGCGGGAGGCGGGTGTGCATCCACGCAACAAAACTGCCAACAACTCACCACTCAAAGGCGAACAGCCGAACCCGCCACAACCAACTTGTTGATGCCACGGTATCATCCAGACGATGGACGTGAACGTCACACAGGTAGTGATGCGTGAAAACGCAGCCACTGTGCCAGAACGCCTCCCTCATGAGATGAGCCAGCGATACATTCTTGGCAAAAGCCACAGAGGTCGCCACTTGCGAAGCTCATGAGGTCTGGATGCACCAACCGGAGGCAGAAGGCTCGCATGCCGATACGCATCCGCGATCAAGAGACGAATCCAGGAGGAAATGGATGTCGTCGATATCTCGCCGTGATCAATTTCAAGGAAAGAAAAAGCCTACGTCGGCGACAACGACGAGACTGAGTTCTGGCCAAGTAACATTCAGTGCACGGACCGGACAGTGGACACAGTCAGGCTCGTGCGAAACGACGATACAAGAGAGACTCGTAATCGCAATACTCTGACAGACGGAAGAGCACTCTGATTCTTGCAACGAAACTGCGTGAACACGCAGTCACTACGCCAGAACACCATCCTCATGAGAGGAGACAGCGACACAGTCTTGGCAAAAGCCATAGAGGTCGCTACCTATGAATCCCATGAGAATTAGCCACGTGAACCTGCGTCCGACAGCAGCCAAGCAGAAAGTCTCAACAAGCTCGCATTTGGGTGGCCAATACCCGAACGAGGTTGCACGAGAGTGCACGCAGAGAGTTGGAGTTCGATGGGCTCCCCATCCGCCAGAGCCAGCAGATCAGGGAACCAGGAAGCTCCAGGCCAGAGAGGCGCGACCAGGATCATGCGAGGACGCTCCAGGGCGACCTTGGCCAACACCTTCGGAAGAAGGCGCGTGGGAGGAAAGGCGTATACTTCCATGCCCGACCACGACCGAGCGAAAGCATCTCGGCCGAGAGCCATTGGATCATGCATGGGCGAGAAGAAACATGGCAAACGCGCGTTGAACCGGGTGGCAAACAGATCCACCATCGGTTTGCCCCAACGAAGCCACACCCGTTCTAGCGCCTGATGCGCTACAGTCCACTCTGTAGGCAGAACCTGATCCCTCCGACTCAAATCATCAGCCAGCACATTCAACTTCCCGGGAATGAACTCCGTGGAAATGGAAATACCATGGGAAGAGGCCCAGACCAGAATCTCCTCAGCCTTGAGAGACAGAGTCGTAGAGACTGTGCCTCCTTGATGCCTGAGATAACTCAGACATGTGACACTGTCACCTGAGACTGTCACGTGCCGATTCCGCAAGACCGACAGCAATCCCTGAAGGGAGAGAAAAACTGCCTCCATCTCCAGAAAGTTGATGTGCAGCCGCGATTCGCTCTCAGACCAGAGACCGGACACCGAGTCCGTGTCTGTGTGCCCACCCCAACCGCTCCTAGAAGCATCTGTGAACAGATAGATGAGAGGACCACAGGGTCGGATCGGAACAGACGACTGGAGCCACGTCACGTCCGTCCAGCGCAAAGTGGCCGCGCGAAACCACTCCCCCAGCACCACAATCTGATCAAAATCTGAGCAGTTGGAGACTCGGCTGGCAAGTTGCCTCTGAAGAGGCCTCTTGGCGACCCGAGCCAAAGGCAACAGTGTAGCCATAGACTCCATCTTGCCCAGCAAAGAGAGAAGGGTGCGATAAGGAGCGGACTCCACACCACGTAAGTGTGAGAGCAGAGCAACCAACGACTGCAACCTGTCCGAAGAAGGACGGACAGAGAAGGCGATAGTGTCAAACTGCATGCCTAGGTACTGAAAGGTAGTCGATGGGAGGAAATCAGATTTCTTCAGAGAGAAATTGAAACCCAGGCTCTGTGCAAGGTGAACAACCGTCCCCGTGTCATGGGCACATTGCTGAGATGAGCGATGCAACACCAACCAATCGTCCAGATACATCCGCAGACGAACTCCCCTGCCCCTCACCACCATCGCCAACTGTTTGGTGACCTTGGTGAAAATGAAAGGAGCCGTAGATAGTCCGAATGGGAGAGCAACGAATTGCAACACCCTGTCTCCCCAGACGAAGCGCAGATACTTCCACATGTCCGAGTGCATCGAGATATGAAAGTACGCGTCCTGAAGGTCCAATGACGTGGCAAAATCACCAGGACGGATTGCATCACGTACCGACCTGGCCGACTCCATCTTAAACGGCATCTCGCGAACAGACTTGTTCAAGCGAGAGAGGTCTAACACCGGGCGAAAACCACCAGAATGTTTCACAACTGCAAAAATTCTGGAGTAAAACCCCGGTGAGACCGGCGACACCTCCTGAACCACCTTTTTCTCCAGCAGAGAAGCGACCTCCTTTTCCAACACCCTTACCTTCTCAGGGTGAAGGGGCTTAGGAAAGGCCAGAGGCTCACGAGACAGACGCGGGGGGGTCGTGAACGGAATTCTATAGCCATCACGCACCACCCTCAGAATAGCGCTGTCGTGAATCTGCCGACGCCAAACGGCAAAAGCCCGTTTTAGAGCGTCCGCGCGCGTAGGGCGGGAGCGCAGACAGCGTGGCAAAGCACCGCAGCACACAGACTCCAACACCGACTGACGGTGGAAACGAGGCACATCCGAAGCGAATGTCTCTTGCGCAAGAGGAATCGTCGGATGCCCCTCTCCCACCAGAGAAGCGTCAACATCCGATGTGGTCGGGTAGAATACACCGCCATCATCCGACTGGGACGCGTAGTCGACGCACGAGGAGGGAGAAGGCCGAAACCCGACCCCCGGAACCGACCGACGCACCGGAGACCCCGTGTAAGGAGAAACACGGGAGGCGGTCCCAGAAGGAGAGCCGGAAGGCAGCCGGGCGGACCGCCGTCGAAAACCCTCAGAGTCCGTAGACCCATGGGAGCGACTAGCAGAAACCCGCACCGGACTGAGCGATCGCGAAATAGAGCGTGACAAATCCCGAGGGATATAGTGTCGCGACTCGACGCTCCGCTCACGCCTAGACCCCCGAGAACGAACGGGAGAATCAGAGTCAAAGGGAAGATCGCGATCTGACAAGCGAACGCCCGATCCCCCAAGACCGGAGACAGGGTGCTGATCGAACTGCAAAAGCAAGCGATCGTCAGACACGCACCGCCTAGGGCGAGAATCTCGCACAAAAACACGTGATCGCGGGGGCGCCAAGGACCGGGGACGAACATCAGCACCGCGCGTGCCGTGAACGGACCCCCGCCCAACCCCATCCACTGCTCGATCGTGTCGAGACTCCCGACAAGGATGATCACGATCGAGTAATAGACCAGGCAATCGTTGTGAAAACAAGAGAGGCTGATGATCAGACCGCAAAGCCAAAGACTGTGCGCGGTCGAAAGCAACGCCCCGCCGGTCGCGCTGATCGCCACGATCCCCAGATCGAGGAACAGAACGCCCGGAAGAGAAAGCAGCATGCCGATCGAACCAACCGGGCAAAGACGCCGTGGAATCGATCGCAACGCTCTGCCTGCCCCGTGACGCCGGAACGTCACGATGTGCGGAACGATCGGCGGATCGTCCGACAGCCAAGGCCGCATGTTGATGCAGACCAGACGGGCATAGCCTCTGTGTGGTCGATCGCAACGCATCGCCTATAGCTTGATCCGCACCCAGCACGATCGATTGAACGATCCTCTGATCGCCAGTGACCCAAGGCAGTGTGTTGATCGTATCGTGCGGCCGAAGCCTCGCGTTGATCGATAGCAACATTCTGCCGATATCGCGACGCGTGTCGGATATGATCGACTGGACGACCCAGAGAAGGCCAGGAAACCGAAGCAACCTGCGGATCAGATCGCACGGGCAGAGCCCCCGTGCGATCGAAAGCCGAGTACGGAACGATCGGCCGATCGTCCGAACCCAAGGCCCCCTGCTGATCGAACCATACGGGCAGAGCCTCCGTGTGTTCGATCGCAACGCATCGCCTGAATCCTGATCCACCCCCATCACGATCGATCAAGTGATCATCAGATGGCCAGTAACCCAAGTCAGCGCGCTGATCGAATCGTGCGGCCGAAGCCTCGCTTTGATCGATAGCAACGCTT
>JAWQFJ010034888.1:15000-26666 GCA_034096865.1 Theodoxus fluviatilis | reverse complement strand
CCGGAGAGTGGAGATGATGCCAGTACGGTATCTAAGTCTCATTACAATTCTACAATTGATTTAATCACACTGTGGAATATACGGGAGTGAAGAAGCTGACAAACTAGACAAAAATGGGAGCAGAGGAAGAACAAGAAAGCAATGAAGTTTCCTCTACAGAGATCATCACCAACATCAAATCTCTGTACCGGACACAACAACCGAAGGACAGCTACCACAAGCTAACCAGACAAGAGCAGGTCACCATCTTCCGACAGAGGACACATTGCAGGCTGAGATACCACATGCACAGAAAACTCCATCTTTCCCCATCACCAGTAGTTATATCTGAATAAATGTATGGACCGCTTGACCAACCGCCCAGGACAGCACACTTCATTGCAGGAACTGGTCTTCAAGTGTAAGGGTGTTCGGGAGGAAGAAAGAAGAAGTATCTGACTGTATGCATCTTATCTGTCCGTTATGGCGTTTGTCGCGAGATGCCAATGAAGGATTGATCAGGTAGCACAATGATCAGCAAGTATAGTGTATGGCGGTTGTAGTCCCAGATATGGGTGTTCCTTCGCTACATGAAACCAGTACATTTACCTTTTGGCACTGGCTTCCCGCAGCCGTCCGTACGCCCTCCTTTCATTGACCCACAAGGCAGTCCTGACAAAGACGCACAAATGAGGAGAGTTTCCCAGGACCCATGATATGCTAGCAAATTCAATTGAAAAGGGTTTTCTGAGCGCTCTTAAAAAGTGATTGCTGCAAGCATATATAAGTCGGTATGAAAAGTGGGACGAAAAGCAGGCGCTGTCAGGTTTTGGACACGTATCTTTCACAAGAAGTGACCGTTTGGATGTAGTGTATGATTTCAGCGATCATTAACAAACTGAAAACGCTTTTCCGATTCCCATGGACTAGGTTATCATGGTTCTGGGAAACCCGCCTATGATCTCTGTCAACTGCTGCCCTCTCAACGTCACCAGGACGGATGTTGGTGCATTGACGATTGGTCTTGATTGAGCCCTTCTCCTGTCTGCGAGGACGTCCTTGGTGTCCTTGGGGTCTCTGGTCCTCAGAGAACAGTCTCTGAGAAGGTTGTCGGAGGATCACTGTCTCATCCATACGCTATGACTTGCCAAGCCTGTGGGAGTTAAGATTTCATCACCATTGCCTCTATTCCCGTAGTCAGAGCCATCTAGAGCATCTCGAAGTTCCTCTGCCTTCTTCATCGCTGGCGCTGCTATAGGGATATAAGAATTAGCGTTCGGTATAAGCAGGCAATATCTTTATCTCAGTTGTGGCTGAATGGTTGCTTGTCTTCAAATTCCTGGTCTTACTTGACCCCTCCGCAATGTTAATGTCATTCATATCCCCTTTACTTCATGTGCTCGTTTGCTAGCTTACTCACGCTCTTATTCTATCTTTAGTTTATCGACCGATAGGAAGTGCAGTCACCTCTTCTCGTCAAACTACTAACAACTGTTTCCTTGGGGTGCACCAGAAAACAATCTAGTACTTGTTGAAAATCAAAAAGAGCAACGTAGGAACACATTTTAAGCATACTTTGAAAAGAGGTTATCTTCTTCTTCATTTAGATTTCCAAGAATAAAATGTTGTTTAAAGTTATGCTGAATAGCATGGGTGATATTTTTGTATAAATGTGATGATGATGATGATGATGATGATGATGATGATGATGATGATGATGATGATGATTATGATGATGATGATGATGATGATCATGATCATGATGATGATGATCATGATGATGGTGCCATCCGGACACTCAACCCATTACTAAGTTATCCCTTCAAAAACCAAACAAAACTCTACAATAACCACAAAAAAAGAAAAGAGACGAAATGGCAGACATATGGACGGACGAAAAGACAGGCAGGCAGGCAGGCAAAAAGGACAAAAAACAGACATACAGATGGACGGACAGAGAGACAGACAATATGACAGAAAAAACAGAGTAGAAAAGAAAGACACACAAACAGAAAGACAAACAGACAATTCAGCACCCTCTCCTCTCAGCATATTTCTGGTGTTGCATCTTCAGTATACTAATGCTCTGCAGACTGCTTTTACGCAGTATGGAGGCAGACGGAGCAAAGCATGGAGAAAGACAGAAATAGAATGCAGTGGATGAGATTGATCAGAATCGGGTTTAATGCACAAATGGCAAAAATGCACTGGAAGACGTGGGAAACATGGATGTTGTCTGAGCAAACGATCCTAATTCTCTGTAACCTGCTGTTTTTCAACATTCACATGGCTTTTCATTTGGTTGGCATCTATTTGATCTAACTGAATAACAGCACTGAGAAAGAACAACTTGAACAGATAATGAGTTCTCTGTCACAGGATGCTCATTGAATAAAAGATTTTCTTAAATGTACCATGGGAACCTACGGAAGTCATGGAGTTATTATTGAAAACGGCCCTCAGGGGATTCTTTCCATGAGTTATCTAAGCACGAAAAAAGGGCCCGCTCTATCCAAACTATGAAGTAGTGTTAATGAGAAAACATACCGCCAAAAGAGATCGCCCTTAATTTGAGATAATCTTGAAAGCAGCCTGAAAAATATTTAAGTGGGAAGTCTCTTCCAATTGAAAAAAAATGATCGCAACTGACGAATGAGATAAACTATTTGCCAATTACTCCTCTCAGCCATTCAGAAGCATCTTTGAACCATCTGGGTGTCGGTTCAGATACACCACATGAAAGACTTCACACCTAAGAGATGTGGAGGTTTTCATGTCTGAGGCAGTTGTTGCTATTTACAGAGAACTAACTACATACGGCGAGAGCTGCTCGGTGCCCCCCCCCCCCCCCCCCTCATCAGCTGGAAAAGTATGTCCGTCTGTCTGTCCTAGAGGCTCCAGAACAGAAAAAGCTGTTGAAAACAACCGAGCATAGAGTTAAAATCAGAGCATCTCAGAAATAGTTGTGGACTATTTTGGTGATTTATTTTCAAAACGATTTTTTAACATATTGAAATATGATGGTACTATAAGAGCCGGGTCACTTCACTAAGCGCAGGGCGACCAGAGTGACATCCCTTAGTTTGCTGTTGCTCTAATAGTAGCGTCAATCTAGCTAATCTCGGAGCTATTAGAGTGACGTCCCTTAGTTTGCATTTGCTATAATAGTAGTGTCATTTATCAAATCTCGGAGCGATTAGAGTGACGTCCCTTAGTTTGCTGTTGCTATAACAGTAGTGTCATTTAGTTAATCTCGAAGCGATTAGAGGGATATCCATAAATGTGTCAAATAATTTAACAATGCATAATTTGGCAGATGTTGAGATGCAAATTCGGGACAATTTAGTCATGCAATGGAGAAAATGGGAGGGCTGGGTTGGTAGAGAGGGAAATAGGGAGTAGGGATTTGGGGATGGGAGGGGGAGAGAGAGAAGAAGGGTGGAGTGAGAGAGGAAGACAAAGAGGGAGAAACAGAGGAAAGGAGAGGATGTGAATAACCAGGGTTGTTGTGTTGTTAAAGAGAAGTAAGAAAACATAAAACCTAGATTGCTGTCACTGGAAATGTTCACTCGGCCAGAAAAGAGTATGTTACGTTAGATTTTGACATGTTACATCATGTCATGTTATTCTACGTCGTCGTGTCATGCTCAACTTTAGGACACGGTATGAGGCTGACCACATCCGGCAATGACCGCACTATTTGCAGGTGCTCAAGTAGTCATACAACCTTAGATCACTTTAGTCGCAGGGAAGTTCAGAGTTTATCTCCTGATCTGCACTGACTGAAATCAAAGTGATTGGGGTGGAGTAGGATAGAAGGCTCGGGTTTAAAGTTTGATTTAATTTGGAATCAAGGAGGGGAGGAGACGGACAACTTGGCTAAGAGAAAAAGTGTGAGAGTGAAACAGACCGTGGAGGGGCGACGGGGGAGCTGGAGGTGGTGGTGGGATGAGCAAGGGAGGCAGGACGGATCAGAAGGGAATTAACTGAGAAGCGGCAGGCCTGAGGGGCAGACTGGCCTGAATGGCAAGTGAGGTAGAGGCTGGGGGAAGGAAGGGAGAGGATTGGGAATGGGGGAGGGCTGAGGGTGATGTGAGGTGGACAGAGGTGAGCCAGGCTAAGCAGGGATGCTGAAGAATTAGCCAGACTGGTGCAGACACCAGCAGTGCATTGAGAATGCAGAGCTCCCCAGGGCTGCCCATGAATTATCCAACAGCGTTACGTACGAGAAGTTAATGACCGACTGCACTTCAGGCGTCGCGAGAAAGATTGCACTTTCTCATTTATAGGGAAATGGAATGATAACCTGCCGGCCAGCCACGTGGCCAGCCGCTGCTGGATCAATATGCAGGCGTCTTGGGACGGTGTAGAGCCACAGAAGTGTACTCCTGTCCATAGCAGAGCCATCAACAGCCCTAGACATCTCCCGCTTCTGTACATACAGCCCACTTGGACCCTCATCTTAGCTGCTCAGAGTAGATGCTAGAATGTTTACTAGTGGTCGTGCGTCGAGACGCCAGGTGAAGACCGAAACTGTGGGGTAGCAGGCAAACTCTGCGTATGCTGGATGCCTGCTCTTGCATGCTGTCCAGCTTGACGATTGTGTCCTTTGCGGGCTATTGCAAGTCTTTGGGATGCAGCAACCAGTGGGCAAATACAAAGACTGCAACGTCTCCAGAGATCGCTTGCAAAACAAATTAAGAGATCTCAAAAGTGGGCTCATATAACTCTCTGATTTTAATGATCTTCATAGGCTTCAAATTCACCTGCATGTGGAATCCAATACTCTTTCCAGGGTTTTCAAATGCGTAACGAGTCAAGCCTCAGCAAACGTTGTTGACCTCATAAAGAAGCAGGAGCCCACGAGAGCTTTCACAAAGAAGACTGAGCAGCTACGGCGAGAGGTCCTTAGGTGCAGTATCATCGATACTGTGGAATCCATTTTCTGAGTCTCTGAAATCATCTCCGTGTTTGGCTTTTTTATATCTCTCTCAATCTGTGTGTCTGTCTGTCTGTGTGTCTGTCTGTCTGTGTGTCTGTCTGTCTGTGTGTCTGTCTTTGTGTCTGTGTGTCTGTCTGTGTGTCTGTCTGTGTGTCTGTCTGTGTGTCTGTCTGTGTGTCTGTCTGTGTGTCTGTCTGTGTGTCTGTCTGTCTGTGTGTCGGTGTGTCTGTCTTTCTGTGTGGCTGTCTGTCTGTGTGGCTGTCTGTCTGTGTGGCTGTCTGTCTGTGTGGCTGTTTGTCTGTGTGGTCTGTGTGGTCAGTCTGGTCTGTCCGGTCTGTCCTGTCTGTCCTGTCTGTCCTGTCTGTCCTGTCTGTCAGTCTGTCTTTCTGTCTGTCTGTCGGTCTGTGTGTCTGTCTGACTATGTGTTTGTGTGTCTGTCTGTCTGTCTGTCTGTCTGTCTGTCTGTCTGTCTGTCTGTCTGTCTGTCTGTCTGTGTGTGTGTCTGTCTGTGTGTGTGTCTGTCTGTCTGTGTGTCTGTCTGTCTGTCTGTCTGTCTGTCTGTGTGTCTGTCTGTGTGTCTGTCTGTCTGTCTGTCTGTCTGTCTGTCTGTGTGTCTGTCTGTTTGTCTGTCTGTGTGTCTGTGTGTCTGTCTTTGTGCCTGTGTGTCTGTCTGTCTGTGTGTGTGTCTGTCTGTGTGTCTGTCTGTTTGTGTGTCTGTCTATCTGTGTGTCTGTCTGTCTGTGTGTCTGTCTGTCTGTGTGTCTGTCTGTCTGTCTGTCTGTCTGTCTGTCTGTCTGTCTGTCTGTCTGTCTGTCTGTCTGTCTGTCTGTCTGTCTGTCTGTCTGTCTGACTGTCTGTCTGTCTGTCTGTCTGTGTGGCTGTCTGTCTGTGTGGCTGTCTGTCTGTGTGGCTGTCTGTCTGTGTGTCTGTCTGTCTGTCTGTCTGTATGTCTCTCTCTCTCTCTCTGTCTTTTTCGATTTAGATTTGAGATAAATGATCTGGAAATTAATCTGTGATATGTTCTCAGAGACAAAGAAAAACAAAAATGTCCATTCTGCAATGAAATCGAAAATGAAAAACAGTACCTCCTACATTGTAAGCTACACGATGATATCCGACGTAAATATCTCGCACAGTACTTAAGCGACAACGTTAAGAGGAAATGAAGTATTCTAATAAAAGGATGCAATGTAAATATATCGAGAAATAATGCTATGTACATTTACTATTCTCTTGAACTGCGAGAGAAGAAAACGACGGATGTTAATTGGTGCAAATTCCAGTTCTGACTCGTCTGTAGATATCATGTCCATCGTATGAGCTTTCATGTACTTCAGTTCGCACCTAAATCACGTACAATTAGCCCAAAAGAACCATGTTAGATATAAACACATGTATTTTGTCAACGCTTGTTCTTCGGGGTTTATTATTTTCCCTCTTTTCTTCTTTTGTTTTGCACATGTGTGTGTGAAACTACAATCTTGTATGGGCTGTCGGCCTGGCAATAAACCAGTTCTCTCAACAACAGGCGGTTCTGACGAGGACATCAAAGCCAGAATCGGGAAAGCCAGATATGCCTTTAATACTCTGAGACCAGTCTGGAGATAAACATCCCTCTCTACCCACACAAAACTCCGGATATTTAACAGCAACGTCAAGTCTGTCCTCCTCTATGGCTCTGAGACCTGGAGAGTCACCAACACTCTGACCACCAAGCTCCAAGTCTTTATAAACAGATGCCTCCGTAACATCCTTAAGATCAGGTGGACAGAAAAAGTCAAGAACACCGACTTGTGGAAGCAGGCAAAACAGGATCCCATCGGACAGCAGATCGCAAGGTGGAAGTGGAGGTGGATCGGACACACCTTGCGAAAACCTCCACATGACATCACAAGGCAGGCCTTGCAGTGGCATCCTCAGGGCAAGAGACGAGTTGGTCGCCCCAAGACCACCTGGAGGCGATCCTGCGAGGAAGAGATGAAGAGCTGCAACCTGTCATGGGGAGAGCTGAGGAAGGTAGCCCAGAACCGAGTACGCTGGAGGACTGTTGCTGAGGCCCTATGCTCCACAAGGAACTCAAGGGAATAAGTCAAGTCTCTGTATGCCCTAGCAGCGTGACTCCTCACAAATGTAAGATTCACACAGAAACCCGAAATATACCTCTATCGAGAACCGTTGCAGAGAGGCGTGTATGGAGTAGAGTAGTAGTAACAGTATAGATGTGGACACGGGAGGGGGAGGGGGGGGGGGCAACTGCTTTAGACAGATGTGCCTGGAGACAGGGGCTGCAGAAGGCTTGCTCCTCGCTGCAGACTGGTAGACTGGCTTCAATGTTTAGATTTAGACGCTGTAACGTGGACTGGCATTCCCACAATAGACTCCAAAGTCTCAGCAGACTCTGTCTACAGAACGGGTCTGGCATCCCTCCATGGGCCTTCCGGACTGACGGAAGAGCTACTGCCCTACTACTACTACTACTACTACTACTACTACTACTACTACTACTACTACTACTACTCTTTTTTATATGGCGACCTTTTCCTCAATTGATGGACGCTCAAACAGCACACATTTATCCCCTGGTCATCGGGCTACCTCTTTGTATCACTCCAACACCATCTCAACTCCCTGGGGAGCTTGCAACCAGGCTGAGGATGAACGCGCCAAAGTTATCTCTTACAATCTTCCAACTCAGCCCTCACAGGTACCCATTTTACTCCCGGGTGGGGAGAAGCAATGTGAGTAAAGCACTTTGCTCAAGGATGCAACCCTAGAATCCGCGCAGCTTCGAACACCGCACCCACTAGCCGCAAGCGACTGCAGGTCAAGCGCGCTAACCTCTCGGCCACGGAGCCCCACTTCTACTACTACTACTACTACTGCTACTACCACCGCTGCTACTGCTATTACTAATACTACTACTACTACCACTGCTGCTGCTACTACTACTACTACTACTACCACTACTACTACCACTTCTACTACTACTACCACTACTACTACCACTACTACCACTTCTACTACTACTACTACAACTACTACTACTACTACTACTACTACTACTACTGCTACTGCTGCTGCTGCTATTCCTACTCCTACTACTACTACTACTACTACTACTACTGCTACTGCTGCTGCTGCTATTCCTACTCCTACTACTACTACTACTACTACTACTACACCTTCTACTACTACTACTACTACTACTACTGATACTGCTGCTGCTGCTGCTGCTTATCCTACTCCTACTATTACTACTTCTACTACTGCTACTACACCTTGTACTATTAAACAAAGTACGATTGGAGACAGCTGGTCCGAATAATTGTATTCTTTCGTTAAAGAGAACGTGGCCCTGAAGAGAGTCGTCTACTACTACTACTACTACTACTACTACTACTACTACTACTACTAGTACTACTACTACTACTACTACTACTACTAGTACTACTACTACTACTACTACTAGTACTACTACTACTACTACTACTACTACTAGTACTACTACTACTACTACTACTACTACTACTACTACTACTACTACTAGTACTACTACTACTACTACTACTACTAGTACTACTACTACTACTACTACTAGTACTACTACTACTACTACTACTACTACTAGTACTACTACTACTACTACTACTAGTACTACTACTACTACTACTACTACTACTACTACTTCTTCTTCTACTTCTCCTTTTTCTTTTTGTTCTTCATCTACTACTACAACTACCACCACAGATGGAAGTTTCAGCAACGAAATACATATTTGTGGTTTTGTGCACTTTCCCGGAGAGTCAACTTTACTATTTGGTGATAAATCAGCGCTGTACGCGGTCAGGAGTAAAATTCATACAGGCATTACCACATATCATTGTACTGGAATCGGTTGCAAAACTACATGTATGTGATATAGATAAAATGCTGTGATATACACAAACATGGCCTGATGTACGAAAATAGTCCTGGCCCCACCGTGACGTTTAATAGCAACGGTCCACAATAGGTGAGAGGGGGTGTGGATTGTGAATTTGGAGATTTTCGTTTCACCTGTTCAACAGATGATCCATTTCTGTGTTGATGTGATGACAGTTTCCAATGTGACCCTTAAGCATGCTCTTATAGTTAGAGATGAGCTCTGTCGGAACTAGGGCTCTGTCCCATGACCGCCAGACCTGGAATCAATTGGTGATGCGTTCAGCATTGCAGCGCTAACCCTATTATATACAGAGGACGAAAAGCTCTCAAATCGCGTCTTTCTGATTAATCTTGTCTCCACCCATCCCACTTCCATCCCTACCCCTCACCCCAGTGAAATGCTTTTTTCCATTTACGTACAGCAGGAGAACATGTCTTCTCTAATAATCATAAGAATATAGTTTATTTACGCACATACCTTCTCTTGACAGGCAAGCTCATTGCGTTTACAATCCAAAGAATCAACACTCATACAACCGCTCACCACATTTCCTCAAAAACTCACACACTACATACATAAACAAAACAAAAACTAAAGTCCAATAGAGCAAACTATACAATATACACAGCACTTGCAGGCAAGGTCAAGTAAGGCGAAGCAGCTCAGCGGGAAAGGCGGATCGGAAGAGGTGGGTCTTTAGAGCACTTTTGAACTGGGGCAGAGTGTCAGAATGACGGACTAAAAGAGAGAGACTATTCCAGATTACAGGTCCAATATAGGAGAAGGCACGCTGTCCTTGAGTTTTCTTGTTACGGCGGGGGACCTTAACTATTCTATAGTCAGCAGCTGAGCGTAGAGATCTGGAGGGCTTGTAGACTGTAAGAATTTCTGTAAGAGCGTGTGGTGCGGTGTTGTTGATGGCCTTGAAACACAAAGGAGCAAGTTTATAATCTATCCTCTGAGAAATAGGGAGCCAGTGAAGTGTATGTAGGAGTGGAGAGACATGGATACGCTTGGGACATCGAAAAACTAGCCTAGCAGCGCAATTCTGAACTTTCTGGAGTTTGTTAAGCAGAGTGTCAGGGATGCCAGCGAGAAGAGAGTTTCCATAGTCGAGACGAGACAGAACAAGTGATGTGATGGGCGTTTTGGTGGCCTGCTGAGAAAAGATAATGACGAATGGTACTAATTTTTCTCAACTCATAATATGCTAACTGACAGACTTTGTTGAAATGAGCTCTCATTGACAGGTCATCGTCAAACGTGACGCTTAAATTTCTAACAGACTGAGAGAAGACGATGTCACTGTGACCAATGGTTAGTTTGAGGGCCTGATCCGATTCGCCTCCGCCGGCCACCAGGAGTGCTTCAGTTTTTGAGTCATTGAGTTGGAGCTTGTTCAGGGTCATCCACCGTTTCACGTCAGAGATACAGTGTTCGCTGGTAGAAAGAAGAGAGTGGATTTGACTGGGATGGGAGGAGTTGTAGAGCTGAGTATCATCAGCAAATTCACTGTGAGAGACTGAATGACTATCAATTACATTGGAGAGTGGTTGGGTGTACAGTAGAAACAACAGAGGACCCATAACAGAGCCCTGAGGAACTCCGTACTTGAGAGGTGTAGGATCAGAAGCAAAACCTGAGATCGAAACAGTCTGTCTACGTTCTAAGAGATATGAATGCAGGAAATAGAAAGCTAAGTTCTCAATGCCAAAAATGTTTCAAAGACGGGTAAGAAGAATTCCATGGTCTATTGTGTCAAATGCGGCACTCAAGTCCAACATTTCTGCAGTTTCATCGGTTAGACTCAAATACAATCGTAGTGGTTGTTAGATTAAACTAACCTGCGTGTAAAACCATTGGAGAACTTTCAAGACATGCTATTTTGTATAGATTCCCATTCTCTCTCTTCACTGTCGCTGTCACTGATCCCATAACCTGGCTTGGTCGAGGGGCGCTGCAATGCTGAACGCATCACCAATTGATTCCAGGTCTGGCGGTCATGGGACAGGGCCCTAGTTCCGACAGAGCTCATCTCTATACACTCAGTGATGTCGTCTGCCCACTTCTTTCGCTGTCTGCGTCGTCTCCTTTCCCCCTGCATTGTTCCCTGAAGAGTGGTCTTGCAGAGCCCGTCAGATTTTGTCACGTGGCCAGGCATCTCATTTTCCTTTTTCAGACTATGGCCAAAAGGTCTTCATGCGACCAGCGCGCTGTCTGATCCAAACCGTCGGTTTGGATTTACAGCGGTTTTCATTACTGACAAGAAAGGTCACAGCTCTAATTGAGTACTTCAAGTCAACTAAAGTGGAGATGTGCCTCAGAATGTAGGGTGAACTGTCACAGATAAGCGGCATCTGTGCACCAATAATAATCTGTCACTGGAGACCGGTTCAGAGCCGTTTACCGTTCACAAAAAATAAAATGTAATGGTTTGCGACTAATTATTGCTCATGACTCCGAACGAGGAAAGCATCAGGCAGCTCCAGCCGTATGCTGTATGATGTAGATCAGCCGGTCAGCTTGCAATGGTAGCTCTCACTAAAGATGACGTTTATTCAAGCCACGAACAATCTTTGGTTTTCTTTTATGGGAATAAACCCTCTGGCAGCAGCAAAGCTACGTCTACCACGTCAGGTCCTCTACCGCCTTCTGGAGTAGTTAAACAAACACAAAAATGCATTTCAAGGACTATTTGAAAGAACATCTCTAGCATGGCGGCGTGCCACCAAGAAATCTTGAATTCCTGGCAAAGGACAACCGACTGAAGGGCAACTGCAAGGAAAACAACAGCTACCTTCGAGGAGACCACACGGAGCC